>JAUMJK010000873.1:0-107365 GCA_033558105.1 Coccyzus lansbergi
CATGTTAAACCTCATGCCATTGGACTCTGCCCAGAGTACGTAGACGGCAGCGCGCAAAGCATGATGGGAGTCGTAGTCCTTCCTGCCAGTCTTCGTTTCCCGGTACCCCCCACAGCACGCCGGGTATAGACGAGGCCGCGCGCAGGGCACGCCGGGGAGTCGTAGTTCACCCGCAGATATTTCCCAGTAGCCCCCGCGGCGCGCCGCGAGGGGTAAGCGGCCGCGCGCAGGGTCCGCCGGGAGTTGTAGTCCACCAGCCGGTGCTTCCCGGTAGGCCCCGCGGTAGGCGGCGCGCGGGGTTCAAATCGGCGGCGGTTGGCGTGGGCTGCGATTCGGTGCCGGCCAGTCCGCGACATGGAGTCCCGCGTCTGCCGCCTCGTCTGCCCCGGCCGCGTCATCAACATCCAGCGGAGCAACGGTGAGGGGGCCCCGGTGAGGTGGGAGCGGGGAGGGGAAAGGTGTCCCGGTGAGGTAAGGAGGGGAGGTTTGTCCCGGTGAAGTGGGGTTCCTGGTGAGGTGGGGAATGTAAATCGCGGTGGGTTGGGAGTCCCTGTCAGGGGAGAGGAGTGTCTCCGGTGGAGCTCCCAGTGAGGTGTTGGGGGTGGTGTTCTGGTAAGGTGGAGGGTGTGAATGGCGGTGAAGGGCCCTGGTGAGGGGTGGGGGCCTCTGTGAGAGGATAGGGGTGTCCCTGTGAGGTCGGAGGGCGAATTGCCATGAGGTGGGGGTGTGTATGGAGGGGGGTCCCGGCCCTGTGGGACAGCACCCAGCCCCGGGCTAAGCACCGGCCTCTTCCAGGTGTGGTCCACAAGGCAACGGTGAAGACGGTGAGCGTGGAGCGGTCGGTCGTGTCCGTGGAGTGGAATGAGGGTGGCACCACCAAGGGCAAGGAGGTGAGTGAAGGTCCTGCCCTGCCTGCCCCTGCTCCCCCCTGGGCTCTCCCCTGCCCCTAGAATGTGAATTCATAGAATCATAGAACAAGCAGGTTGGAAGAGACCCATCGGATCATCGAGTCCAACCATTCCTGTCAAACAGTAAACCATGCCCCTTGTCCACGCATGCCTTAAGCACCTCCAGGGAAGGTGACTCAACCACCTCCCTGGGCATCCTGTTCCAGTGCCCAGTGTTCCTTTCTGTGAAAAAACACCACAGTATGTGGGAGTCCTGGGTCAGAGTGTCACAGGGCAGGACCCCAGTGGGCATCAAGCCTGAAGAGCCAGCAAAGGGGAGGTGGGGGTCCCAGTTACACCCATGGCTGCTGGTTCTCATCATCCCCAGGACCAGTGTCCTCAGGTCTGGGGACTGCCTGTTGGTATAGCAGTGGAGAGGTATGGTTGGACTTGATGATCTTGGTGGTTGTTTTAAACCAAATGATTCATAGACTGGCTTCGGTTGGAAGGGACATTAAAACCCATCCAGTTCCAACCCACCTGCCATGGGCAGGAACACCTCCCACTGGATCCAGGATACCCAAAACCTTATCCAACCTGGCCTTGAACACCTCCACGGATGAGGCATCCACACCTTCCCTGGGCAAGGGAATCTTTGCCTTGGTGTAAAAAACACTGTGTGAGGAGGAAAGGGAGCCTGGGGTACTTAGGGTTGATAAGGCTGAAATCCTGCCACTGATCAAAATCTTCTGTGGTACCTGAGCAAGAGTGCTTGTTCTGTCTGTTTTTCTGGAGACTGGTACTATAGGATTCAGTTGAAGTCTAAAAGTTGATGTGGGTGTGTTCTTCCAAATGGGCTTTTATGCTATTTGTGTGTGTGCATGTGCAGAATTTGCAGGTTTGGTCATAATTATTCTCTAACCTCTGTGCCTTATGATACTAAAACTCTGTAAAGATATTGCAAAATCACCAAACTGTCCTATATGCTTGTATACACATTGTGTCTATAAATTGATGTATTATACTATCCACACATGTGTTTCTGAGCTAATGCACTTTCTGACCAAATATTTATTTAAATATACTTCTCATGTTAGAATATAGAATCATAGAACAACCAGGTTGGAACGGACCCATCGGATAATTGAGTCCAACCATTCCTATCAAACACTAAACCATGTCCCTCAGGACCTCATCTACCTGTGCCTTAAACTTCCTCCTAATCTCCAGCCTAAATCTCCCCTGACGGAGCTTGAGGCCATTCCCTCTTGTCCTGTCCCCTGTCACTTGGGAGAAGAGCCCAGCTCCCTCCTCTCCACAACCTCCCTTCAGGTAGTTGTAGAGAGTAATGAGGTCTCCTCTCAGCCTCCTCTTCTCCAGGCTAAACAACCCCAGCTCTCTCAGCTGCTCCTCATAAGGCCTGTTCTCCAGCCCCTTCACCAGCTTCATGGCTCTTCTCTGGACTCGCTTCAGAGCCTCAACACCCTTCCTGTGGTGAGGGGCCCAGAACTGAACACAGTATTCAAGGAGCAGTCTCACCAGTGCTGAGTACAGAGGGAGAATCACCTCCCTGGACCTGCTGGTCACACCATTTCTGATACAAGCCAGGATGCCACTGACCTTCTTGGCCACTTGGGCACACTGCTGGCTCATGTTCAGTTGGCTGTCGACCAACACCCCCAGGTCCCTCTCCTCCTGGCAGTTTTCCAGCCAGGCTTCTCCCAGTCTGTAGCTCTGCATAGGGTTGTTGTGCCCCAAGATATGGCATCTTGGTATGTGATAAGGGCTCATCTACTTGTTCTTGCTCTTTTTTTGACTTTCATTTTATTTAAGCAACTTAAAAGTTAATTGAGAACTCAAGAAATTCCTGGGTGGCTTTGTTGGTGAATTCTGGTGCAAGCCACTGTTACAGCAGAGTGTTTGTGTACGCATGCTTTCAAACCTTTCTGCAGGGTTAGGTTTGAAAAACTGAACTGAGAGAGATGCCGTCTTTTGTGCTTGAGCCTGCCCCTGGCTGCCTGCCCCCCATCGCTCCCCTGCCCTATGCCAGGGCTCTAGGGAACAGGGTGAAGGCAGCGTTGTGGCTTTGCTGAAGGTCAGATGAGAGGTGGTAGCTTGCCCTAGGTTGCTTGCAATAGGAAGTGAAGATGCAGGTGAATTGACTTGTGGATTAAATGCTGAATCCTTCATTTCCCAGAGTCTAAGTAGCTCTTTGAAGTTTATTTCAGTAAGTGCAGTCACACAGTAAATGCTTAATGCTCTCCTAGCACAGAAGTCGCAGAGCATCTGAGATTTACTAAGATTAGCAGTCAGAGATTAAAGCAGCTGATGCCAAATGTGCTTTGCCTGTCTCTTCAGAAGTTCTCTATGGCACCTGCAGAGCTGTGTGATGTTTGGTAGACAAGGGTAAACGGCTTAACTAGCACATTTCTTCCAGCGTATTTGGACACATGAGACTGCTCAAACGGAATACGAACTACTGTCTTGCCCTTCCAGGCAATTTTAACTTAATATTTGGCAGGCAGTGAGTCAGGCTTGTTTGCCTGCGCTGAAAGTCAATGTTAATAAAAGCCATTAAAAGGCAGCAGCAACTTTTCACTCTGTATAATCCTACTTTTGCTCTTGTAGATTGAAATAGATGACGTCATAAAAATAAATCCTGAGTTATCAGATGAACCACCTGCTGCTGAGGTGAAAGAGAATTGTCCTTTTCAAGAAAACATAACTGTGCAGGTAAGTGCTTTAAAGTGATTTTGTCTCTCAAGTGTCAACAGTGTAGGTCTTATTACAAATGATGCAGTTGGTCAAAAAATTTGTTATCTCTAACTTCTCTTTTCTGTGTTATAGTTAACTTTGGTAAGAAATTCTTGTATTAATGTCTTGAAGTGCTATGCTAGGTGTTTGCAGCTTACTCTGATTACTTATTGTTCATTGTTTTTCTTTTTTTTGAGAAGCAAAAGCGTAGAACAACTCTTTCAAAAATTCCTGCTCCACGAGAAGGTGAGAAAATGTTTTCTCTGCTATATCCCTGTGAAACAGTGGAGGGCTTTCATAATCTACTTTTTTGTGTTATAAAGCTGCTTATTTAAGCAATGTTAGTAAAAATCATATTTCTTACCAACATTTTGGAATCCTGAGTGCAGAAAATTTGTGAATAGGTTGCTGTCCTGTTCCTGTGAGCTGGGGTTTGTTGACATGCTGCCCTTTTCTGCAGTGTTGCTGTAGTTGTTCCTTGACGCTTCTTTAAATGTCACCAGGCAGTTACTGTTGCAGTGAGTTTTAAAGTTTCCTACAGAGTTTAGCAAATGCCACAAACAACAAAAGGTAAGTGGCAGTTATTGAGACGAAGAGCATCAAAATGAGAGTGGAAAGGGCAAGAAAGAAAGTGACAAACGGATGTCTCTTCTTCAAATAGTCTCCCTAGACAATAAGGAGAGCTTTATCCTTGGAGACATTTCAGACTAGGCAGCTGTGATGCTGTAGCTTGGTGATTGTGTGTCAGGACAGCATTTTGAGCAAAGTTGGAAGAGAAGATGGAGATGTCAGTGTGGGATTGCTAAGAAATTGTTTTTCTTGAGATGGCAGGAGTTCGAAAACTCGTGTTTTCAGTTTTAGCTGACTCAGCTTTTTGAAATGCAAGTGGCAGCATTACAGGTCTATTTGTAATACTCTTGCCTGATGCTGAAGTTGAATGACTGCTAATTTAATGATTCCTTAAAGTGCTTAGTCAGAATTTGTGCTTTTCCAGTCTGTAAACAAAACAGCTGGGCTTGTCTGGCCTCTTTTGTATGTGATGAAAGACAGGGAATCTGGTACCAGAAGATAACAGTACAAATTCCCTTGCATTGGAGAGGCAGACGTAGACCAAAATGTTTAATGTGTTAACAATTGTTTCATACTAGAGTACCCTGATCATTTTAAAATCCAGAGAACTCCCTAAATTTTGTGAGCTGACAAGGAAACAATGTGGTAAAGTCACGACTGTTATTAGATAGGCCAGTTCCTGGAGCTGGACAGCCAGCTGAAAAAATAAAGGTGTTTTAATCCATTTTCCATTATCCAGATTGTTTGAAATATGTCCTCATAGAGGTTACAGTTTTCCTGAAGTGCAGAATCTAGTTGCAAATCTGAAATATTGCATTTCCTACTAGCACTGAAAACCTGCTCAGAGTGCAAGAGTGAAGCACTGTTTTCAGTGTTCATCGAATATGATCGTGTTTTAGCTTGCTAAACCCCATGAGTGTCCATGACTATCAGTTCTGTTGCAAACTCAGCTTTTTAATTGCTGCACTGTAAACAATTGGCTTCAGGTTTTGATTCTTAGACTAAACAAAAGATCAGGAGATGTCTGTCTCCATCTCATTCAGTGAATTGAGAGAAGCAGAAGCAGTGCTTTCAGAATTAATCACGGAACAGATGTTGCCTCAGTCCTCTGAATGAATAAAAGTTTTGGAGGGGGGTGAATATTCTCATGGACAAGAATTGCTTGAATCAAACCCCTTTAGACGCAGCAAATTCTCCAGCTGATATGCCTATCCAGGAGCATGCACTTACCAAAAAAGTGCTGCTGAGTTTTGTGGTGAGATCAGGTCTGGGTATGTGTGACAAAAGCAAATGAAATAGAATGCTATCTATGAGTATAATAAAACTGGTGCTTTTTGTTCCTAAAGCTGCAGCAGCGACGCCTAATGTCTCTGCACCTGGGCAGAAGACTCCAGGTAAAGAGTTAATAGATACAAGCACTGAATTTCATGGGTATGGTTTAAAAGAATTTGATCCAGAATTGAAATTCATCTTTGGTCTAAAACCCAACTGCTGCCCTTCGCAAGCAGTGATTAATTCTGGATAAATTCTTGTGGTTGCTAGATATGAAGGCAATTCTAGCTTTTGTATCACACTTCTGTTTTTTCATCTCAGACTTGCTTTCTTTATAAATCTTTTGAGGTGTCCCTTGCAATCCCTTCCCTAGGAAGCTTTGCAATGGACTTGGTCTTAGTGAAACAAATACCTTGGCACATGACAATGGAAAGTGCCCACAAAATGACAGTTTCCAAAGATTTACTGTAGTGACTGGATAGAGTCTTTTAGCTGAACTTAATGCTATTGGGCTGCCACTGCCCTGTGCGCTATGCTCCTTCCTTGATATTAAGGTTCTGGAACTGACATATTAGTGAATCCTTAGTGATGTCTGAAAAGGATTCACTGGAAATCTGGAATGAACTGTTTGCTTTTCTGTAGTGGTATATTTCACGATTGCTTTTCACCCACTTCCATTGCCTTGTCCTGCACTTGGCTAATGGATCAGAGATATTGAAATGGTCCTCGTAATCATGTTTTTTTCCCCACTGTTCTGTACTTTGTGAGCACTTGAGTATTTGCAGATGTCCGAGTGTCTGAGACATGATGCTGACCTTGAATTTATTTCCAAAGCTCTGCGTGGCCGTTCCCGATTGTCTGCTATCACGGAAACTCAGTGCAGCATCCAGCAAAATGAGATGGTGCTAGACTCCTGTGCTTCTACACAAACCAGAAACAATTCACTGATTCCTGGTGAGTGGAGAAAGAACCCAGTGAATTATTGCTATAGAGCAAGATGCTTTGTATGCATTGAATTAGGAAAACCTCAAATCCCATGAGGAAGAGCAACCTCTAGCCCTTCCTATATAAACCAAGGGAGACTTAGAGGTCTGCAACCATGTACATATGCAGGGCTTCTAGCTGAAGGGGTTTTCAACTGACTTGGGAGTGTTATTGAATAATGTACTTTATTAGCCAGAGAGCTACTGTTGTGCACGTGGCTGGATGTGGTATCTGTTTAATGCCATAGAGGTATTCACGGGGCTAGAGTAGGAAAAGAATTGCCTTAATCCTGCGGACAACACTACCTGTAACTATACTGGTGGTAGTTTTAACTATAGTGATTGAGTACAACACGAACTCGAGTCTATTTGAATTATAAAATTGTAGTTCTCTTTACCAGACCTGCTCTACAAATAGCTGAGGGCATGCCTTGTGTATTAAGTTCTGAAAAAAGAAGCTGGTAACTAAGTTCTTGCCTAGTTGGTGTGGCCTTGACTTGTAAGCTTTGAGCAAAGGTTGGTCATTGTTAAAGGATTTAAAAATCTATTTGCACACTTTTCACAGCTTTTAGCCATTCTCTCTCCTGATCCCACATTGGAGTTGAGGAATGCCTGTCGTCTAAGAGGCTTGACAAGTTAAAAAATTATCCTTGATTTTTGGGGATCTAATTATTTGGTTTGGTCTGGCTTCTTTCTGCAGCTCGCCGGACCAGGGCTAACAGGCTGAGCTATGCTCCAGAACCCTCACTGCCGAATGTAAATGGAAATACAGAGGATCATCAGGTGGCTGCTGCCATGACCTCTTCCGTGAGCCCAGGTACCAGGGAGCAGTGGGTAAGACCAGGCTCACCAGTCAGTGGTTCATCGCTGTGTGACTGCTGCTCTGTATACTCAGAGATGAAAGCTTTGAAAAGGTGACTTTGGCAATAGGACTGAATGTCTTGAGTATTTGTTTTACAAATGTGCATTTCTGTTCTAGCAGTATCACCTCAGAAGTGCTGCCTTTACTTTAAAGTAGTACTGTGGCTTGCTAGGCAGTTTTTGCATCAGGTATATCTTTTTTGGGAAAGAAGAGTTGCAAAAATTAACGACCATTCTTCTGAAATGGTTGCTTCCTACACAAATTAGTCTGTCAGCAGCCTGGAAAAGCTGAAATATTTGTGATGGGCTCAAAACCCAGTATGAAAATCTAATCAAGGTAATGTTTGTATTTTATACAGTTCGGAGAAAAAGTAACATTGTAAGAGAGATGGAGAAAATGAAAAATAAGAGAGAAGAAAAGAAGGCTCAAAATAGTGAAATCAGGACAAAACGTGCACAGGTGGAGTACTCCCCAATAATCATTATGGGGAAAATCTGTAGAGTAGTGTCACAACAGTTCTACCAAACATTTTGCACAGGCTTTGTTCTTGCAAAGCTGTACATAAGGAGGGATTGATTCTCATTTCAGAAAGTTCCGAGTGTGGCCTTTAAGTGTAATATTTTAATTGTATCCAGCTGATTGTTTAGTAGGCTGGAGCCTCTCTTGCTGTCACAGACTCATTACCCTCACATCTGTGTTTTCTCCGTGCAGGAAGTTGACAGCAGCTGTCCAAACTGGGAGTTTGCACGGATGATCAAGGAATTCAGAGCAAATTTAGACTGCCATCCAATATCTATAACTGACCCTGTAAGTAAACATTGAAGCTACTGACTGCAGCCTGCCTACAGGCTTCTTTATTTTGTACTGAAGACTTTAGCATGTGAGCAATTTAGTGCATCACTGCCCCTCAGAAAGGACCCGAGCATGTTGTGGTCTTGAGGCACCTGGTGGTGTGTGGGAGGGCACTTGCTGCCCTTATTTAGGTCAAAGTTGCCTCTTCTTACTTTGCATTCACCACTAGCAGAGAGCTGACAATTTGACAATTGTCATACGGTGATTTGTGTGGCAACATCAGCATTTTTCAGAGCTTTCTAAGTGGCCTGTTACATAGTACCTTAGCATGTTGTAGGTGTAAGTTAAAACAGACTCTTGCCCTTTAAGAGAAAGTGTTACATGCAAGTCATATTTTAAGTAATTTTGAACTGTCAAAATGTAGAAGAGAAGTAGGGGTCAAACAAGAAAAACCAGGCTTGGTTGACATCTTCAGTAATTATGGACAAAGCATTGTTTAACATCTGAGAACAAGTAGTCCTTGTCTAGTGAAAGCCTTATGGTCGGTGAGAGATGTGACGGCATTTAAGTTTAAACTAGGAACTAGGTTAGAACACAAGGTGGTTTATGTGCCTGTGTCCTGTGGTGATGAGAACCAGCTGTTTGTGTAGGTACCACTGCACAACAGAAGAGCTTCTCATCTTTCTGCCTCACCAAAGCGAATGTGCACTTTCCCAGACTCAACTGATAGGTAGCTGTGCTGCACAAATAGCTAAACTTGCTGCAGCAGTAAAGAACTCTAGGACAAAAAAAAAATACCTCTGGGGTAAATCAAAATAATAATCTGCCTGAATTTGACCATAGTTGCAGCATTGATATCACAGATTTTATTTGAAAGTGGCCAAGGACTGAACTTCCTTCTAATTCTGGTACAGAATGTTTGGGGCACTTTCTATAGCATGGCAGCATTTCTCCCAGAACGCAAAAGCATGCCATGTAAAGGTCAATTTGTAGTGGGTTTTTTGCGCCAAATGGATTTTAGGACTTTCATCCCTGTGTGAGTGGGTCTGCTCAGTAGCAGAGGCAACTCTCATCATCGTATGGAAAAGTGGATGTGAAAGAGCATCGGATCTCTCTCTAATGCTAAGTAGGTGTATTTTCAAGAGGGGAAATAATTGCTTTCTTATTTTTCTTTTAGATAGAAGAACATAGGATTTGTGTCTGTGTGAGGAAGCGCCCTCTTAATAAACAAGGCGAGTGTACTGACAAAGCAGCTCTATCTTGGAGCAGTTTCATTGCTTATTCTCGTTAAACTGAGGGTCTTTTCTGTCAACAGAACTTCTGAGAAAGGAGTGTGATGTGATTACTGTTCCGAGCAAGTGTGTCTTGCTGGTGCACGAGCCAAAGCAGAAAGTGGACCTAACAAAATACCTTGACACCCAAGCATTTAGATTTGACTTTTCATTTGATGAATTCTCTTCTAATGAAATGGTATACAGGTAATGCTTTCTTCTTGCTGGAAATGACTTTCAAGATAAAAGCGTGGAGCTATGGCCAGATGGCATCCTGGCTTAAAGAAACTGCTACCTGAAATAAATGTTAAAATCCGTTTTAGAGGAAAGCAAAGGACTGAAATAAAAAGCTTATTTTTGGCATGGCGTTGTTGATTTCCTATGGATTAGCTTTTATTTGCTGCTTTAAGGAAAACCAATGAAGCAGGGTATGAAATCATTGCCTTGACTGTCTTTAACTTTCTGAATATCCAGGTTCACTGCTAGACCTCTTGTAGAGACCATCTTTGAGGGTGGGAAGGCAACATGTTTTGCATATGGCCAGACAGGCAGTGGCAAGACACATGTAAGTTATTCTAGCTTTATCGGGAGTATTTTAAAGCTCATTAATGTTGATTACGAGTAGGATTGTGTAAGAAATATGGATGTTGGTTTTATTGTCTTAAAGTGGGTATTTTGCCAGTTGTTAATCCTCTTTTTCTGTAGCTTTGTTTACTTTTTTCCTTTGAGACTGTGAGGAAAATGGCACTAAAATAACCCCATAGGTGTTATTTTTTTTTTAAGACTCAAGATGTCCTGGTGTTAGCGTTAGTCATGGCTGTTCCTTGCCTCAAACAGCTGTTGCTGGGGGGCTGTCAGCCTGTATCTGAGACAAAGGCTGCTGTCTGTATTGTGCTTTGAGCTTGGAGGCCTTCCAAAGGCTTTAGCAATTATATGAGAACAAGGCTCTTGTTGCACATCAACATTTAAGTGATCTGGTATTGTCTGTGAAGTGGGCAAACTTGTGTATTTGCTTTCTAACCACTCCTTCAAATCAAGCTGCAGTTTCAAAAGACCCCAAGATTGTGTTCTGTTTCAAAGGTGATCTGTTCTAAACTTTCAACAGCTGTGCTCTCCCTTCTGGAAACTATAGGGAAGTGGGAAATTCTTTCCTCACGGCGTGATAGTGGAATCAAATCTGCAGTCTTCTGCATGAGGCCTTTACCTCAAACCACAGTGATCTCAACTGGACTAGGCTAGCCTGCCAGTTTGAGTAATTGAATGGCTGATGTCATTCCAGTGGTTCAGCCCATTCCAGAGATAAGGTTTGGGCTAGAATCTCCTATCATTAGTGCTACAAAGTGATCTGTTCTCAGGGCTAAAATGGGGAAGTCTGACTTTTTTTTTTTTTTGTACCACAACCTAATCTTTGGCCTTTCCTCTTCAGACCATGGGCGGAGACTTCTCTGGGAAAGCACAGAATGCCTCAAAGGGCATATACGCTTTTGCATGTAAGTTATATTTTTTTTTTTAGATACAAAAATCAAATGAGTGCTCATTTTTTCTTAGATAAGATCTGGTTTAGTGTGGCTATGTATCTTTTACTGGAAACATTTAAGTGTTTGTTTTCAGTAAGAAGTGTTTTGTTGCAGGAGGTGTGATTTATTTTCAGTTTCACAAAATATTTTCCATCCATCCTGTAAGCTTCTAGATCCACACTTCACTAGAAGGGGGTTTTGAAGCAAAAAGGTGACATTTTCTGGTTTGGCATTTGCTGGGCTGAACTTTTTAATTCTGATTCTTCTATTTTCCTTTTGCTTTACGCTAATGGTTGGACTCTGACCCAGTGGGTCCTTTCCAACCTAGTGATTCTATGATTCTAAGGACTGTATTTGGAAAGACCGCATTTGAATGCAGCACAACCCCACCTATTCCTGATACAAAGCTTGTTATACTAAAAGCAGATGAATGTATGTTCTGTTTCTTGTGAGCATTTGATGCAAAAAACCTGGCACGTACAAAATTATTTCAGCAGATGTGCTTAGAAGCCCCTCCTTGATCTAATACCTAGAAAACACCATGAACTCTGACTTCCTCTACCTTCCCTTTAGAATGGCATATTGTGCAACTGGCCCATGTAGCCAGGCAACTGTTTGCTCGTCTCTGAAAATGAGTTATGACTGGCCCTGAAGCAAAGCATTTACTTTCCACCTCAGTTTCAGAGTCTGAAGCCTAATTGTGTGAAGCTGCACGGGATCCAGCCAAAAGGTCAGCCAGCCTGGTGTGTTGTCTTCAAACAGGAGCAACACCAAGGCTCAGGGATGAGTGTCTTCTAGGCTGTCAGCAAGAAGCACTTGAAACAAATACATGGTTCTTTCAGGGCTGACCAAAATAGTACCAGATCCCAGTGTTCCCCCACATCAGTAAGGACATTAGCAGTAAAAACTTCCATATCCCCCTGTTCTCAGTCCCTGGATGCGGATGCTGCTGAAACCGTTCTCCAGACGGTGACACAGCACTACTTGATCCCCTAGCATTTGGTTAGGGCCACTGTCATTCAGCTGCTAGGCCCTGCAACATTTGGAAGTCAATCAAGTTGCAACCAGAACATGTTTTAAACTAGTTAACTAAACTCCTGTCTTTCCTCACCAGCACAAGATGTCTTCCTCCTTCTAAACCAGCCCAGGTACAAGAATCGGGACCTGGAAGTCTATGTGACTTTCTTTGAAATATACAATGGAAAGGTAAGACTTAAATCTTAACCTGACTTCTTTTGGTTGAATGTTTCATAAATAGCTGTGTGAGGCTTACTAGTTTCTACATTTCTATATAGTCTGTTCTTGATGTATTTGAAATTGAATTGGAAGGCTACGTTAGAGGAGATGTTTCTATATAGCCTTCTATAAAGCAAGAGGAAAATACTTACAAAGAGGCCTTCTTCAGATTTGCCTTAATCTTCTTGCCTAAATATAGGTGTTTGACCTCTTGAATAAGAAGGCAAAGCTTCGAGTGCTGGAGGATGGCAAGCAGCAGGTCCAGGTTGTTGGTCTACAAGAAAGACAAGTCAACTGTGCTGAGGATGTCATCAGAATGATTGAGATGGGCAGTGCCTGCAGGTTTGATGCCTTAAAACCAATAAGAGTTTTCCTGTTTTACCTCCATGTCTACAAAAACTATGTAATGTCTATAGCTGGTGCTTTGAGACTTAAACAGGTGTTGTTGCCAGTAATAGGCAGGCATTGAGCAGCATCTCTTCCCCAGAGAATATTAGAGTTCATGGTTCACATGATCTTGTGTAACTCCCAGAAGAGAGAAACTATTTGCATGAGGAGATAGCTGCCCTGGTGCCACAGCTGAACTGAACAATCTGAACCCCTAGGAGTATCAGCTAGTATACAGGAGTGCAAGTAGCTCCTTGTGGACTTGTAAGATCAAGGAAGAGCAGCTGGCAATCAACCTACAGGTGCAAAAATGCTTTGGCTTAACTGCAGGCTAGATGAGCTGTTCCAATGGCAACAAAAATGCTGCATGTCGTTCAGGTATCTCGTCTAAAGAATCCTTGAGAGCAGGTGCCAAGGCACAGCCGTAGGCTTGGCTGCTCATCCTGACAGGAAGGCTGTGGCTGGGACAACTCTACAATTGTAGTGGCATCTTTAATCAGGAGCTAAAATCTGTAGAATCACAGAATCATAGAACAACCAGGTTGGAAGGGACCCATCGGATCTTCTAGTTCAACCATTCCTATCAAACACTAAACCAAGTCCCTCAGGACCTCATCCACCCGTCCCTTAAACACCTCCAGGGAAAGGGAATCAACCACCTTCCTGGGCAGCCTATTCCAATGCCCAATCACCCTTTCTGTGAAAAACCTCCTCCTAATCTCCAGCCTAAATCTCCCCTGACGGAGCTTGAGGCCATTCCCTCTTTTCCTGTCCCCTGGCACTTGGGAGAAGAGGTCAGATCCCTCCTCTCTACAACCTCCTTTCAGGTAGTTGTAGAGAGTAATGAGGTCTCCCCTCAGCCTCCTCTTCTCCAGGCTAAACAACCCCAGCTCTCTCAGATGCTCCTCATAGGTTCTGTTCTCCAGCCCCTTCACCAGCCTTGTCGCTCTTCTCTGGACTTGCTCCGGAGCCTCAAAATCCTTCTTGTGGTGAGGGGTCTAAGGCACGATTGCTTCCTGCCCACACTCCTTCGTCCCCACAGCACCTGTATTACTAAGTCTTATCTGTCTCAGTTAAGCTGCAGCTGCTGTGGAAACATTACTAGGCAAACAGGAACTCCTTAATTTCTTTGTTACGCTGCATGTACAGATATGCATATCCAGCACTCTGCTGTACATGCTTTTTTGGCTGACAATTCAGCCAGGAACTGTTGAACATTTCAGATTCCTGCCTTGCCTTGCCAGCCTCCCTCCTTTTTCCCCAGCAGGTGGGATGCAGAAGTAAATCTTGTGGGAAGTGAATCTGCTAGACTTCTCAGGGAATTATAGTGAAAGTCACAGGGACATTGATGATAATGCTAAATGCTCCTGTCTTGTAGGGGTGGGGCAGATGCAGTTGCACAACGGCGGTACAGAGCCAAGACAGCTTGGCTGGAGAAGGGGATTTACCATGATTGCGAAGTGTTAGCACAGCTAATGCTCTTTAGTGGGAGCTTGGCTGAGCTTACTGTGTAATGGAAGATGCATTAGGAAAACGACACACGAGCTGCTCTGAGGCAGGGATGCTGTAGGCCTGTCTTCCAGTTCCAAATGCACGTAAGGCCTTATCTGTCAGAAAGTTATTGCAATGTAGGCTGACCGAGTTGAGCCAGGCAGACTAAATAGTGGCGCTGTTTTCTTATCAGAGGTAATTCAATAATTCATGCAAACCTGAGGTATTAGTGCGTAGGAAGAAAACTACAGAGATCAAGTAACTTAATTGAATAACTGCAGGTCTTGTCTTGTGCTGTCAGCGTCTGTTGCATCTTCTGTGACACAGTTCTAATGCTTGTTTGCATCTTTGCTGCAGGACGTCCGGGCAGACTTTTGCAAATTCTAGCTCTTCCCGGTCACATGCCTGCTTCCAAATCATAATACGCCAAAGACGGAAACTGCTTGGAAAATTTTCTTTGGTGGATCTGGCAGGGAATGAGAGGGGTGTAGACACACGTAATGCTGATCGGCAGACACGAATGGAAGGTGCAGAAATCAATAAGAGCTTGCTGGCTTTGAAGGTGAGATGTAGCACTGGGAACTAACAGTGCTAATCAACACATCAATTCTGTTCAGCTATGGGGTTATCTGTTCCGTTGTTTTCCAGTGCAAGGGAAAAAACAGCCCAATAGATTGTAGTTTAGTATATGAATAATCTGAAAATGGTGTATAATTTCCCTTTAAAATGTTTCCAGGAAAGTAGTGCAGTCTTGTCAGATCAGACGCTGGTGTACAGCCATTTCCAACATCATTAAAGGTTTCTTTTTTCCATATGATGGATATACCAGCTGTCCTGTGACAGCCAAATGCCTGGAGTATATTTAAAAGGCTATGAAGTAATTAGGGAGCAATAGAGAAAACCACTCTCCAGCCTGTTAGGTTTACAGCAATTGGTAGTTGACAGCTTGCAGAGCTGCTTGGTAAAGAGCTGTTTGGTAAGAGATGCAGATATTGCATTCACAAGACTTTTTTTTTTAAATTAGGAATGTATCAGAGCTTTAGGGCAGAACAAATCTCATACCCCTTTCCGGGAGAGCAAGCTGACCCAAGTGCTGAGAGACTCTTTCATAGGAGCAAACTCAAGGACCTGTATGGTGAGTATGCACATGGCACATGGCAGGAACATACACCCTGCTTTAGGGGTTCTGCCTGTCTTCTAGACTGAGGGTATTTGGGAGTCCAAAAGCTTTGGTTCTCAGCAAAAATGTCACACAGTTCCTCCTCAGCTCACACCAGTAGACTGAGATCAAGAACTGAGTTTTTCCCAGCAGCAGCAGGACTGCCGAAGTCACTTTCACACAGTCAATCTACACTATAGTCTCGTGTGTTCTCAAAGGGCTTTACTTTCTGTTGAGGGTGAGAACAGAGGATGCACAATAAAGCCAGGGGAAAGCTGGATATAGTATCAACAGAAGGTCACAGAATCACTAGGTTGGAAAAGACCAACACAGAAGGTCTAACAGAATTTACAAAGAAAGATGGACTTGACTGTCTGGACTTGAGTGTCTCAACTCTGGTGCTTTGCCTTAATATGTCCTAACTGCCTGGTGAGATCCGTTAACATGATCAAAAGGCAGACGTGGGAGTTACTGAGGTTTTCTGTTCTGTTTGCAGATAGCAATGATTTCTCCGGGCATGACTTCCTGCGAGTACACCTTAAACACTTTGAGATATGCTGACAGGTAATGACCTTTCTGACCTGGGCATTCTAATCTTGTTGCAGAAGCTGTTTTGGCTGCTTCTATTCTGATGAAATGTTCTCCTGTCGCACTGCCTGTAAGGCCAATTTGGAGGCTGGTTTTTAGGAACAAATTGTTAGAGCTCTGTGAGACACAATAGAGATTGTATTAAACTGTGATCGTCTGCTTTCCTCAAAGGAATTCTCCTGTGCTAGACTTCAGCCTGCCCTGTTTTTTTGTAGGGAGTTTACCCTGTCCCGAGTGGTTACCTCCATGCCCTTTGCTTGTTGTAATGCTTTGGGTCCCATATGTAAGTGGTGTGTTACAAATATGACCTGACAGTGTTGTGTGCCTTTGATATTAACTAACAGGCTATGGAACCTTGGAGGCAAAATCTGAAGGACCTGGAGACCTCAAATGCCTTGAAGCAGATGGTGGGAGTGTTTTGAATGCCACGTGGTTGCCCTTAGGTACTTGCAGGGCAAGGTAGATTGACAGGGACTTAGCACTAGGTTTTTCTGGTGGCCTTGCTGATACCTGGAACCCCTGAGACAGAGCAGTGAGTGCCTCCTGGTCTGACTCACATGCCTCTACACCTCTCCAGTGAGGTGTCAAATGAAAATGAGACTGATATTTGGCATGTTAACAAGATGACACTTGCACCTTTTGGGCCTGGTGCCTTTCCTTTTAATTTACAAAAGGCTGCTTGATTAGTTTCTGGAAAGCATTCTGCTCTCTGAGGGGATGTAAAGTAATTCTTGTCATAAGGCATTGAGGAACACTGAATCTTGACATATGGCCAGATTAGGTTCTGAATTGAAGTTACATGTTTCCTCTAGCGTACAATCATTCCTGCTTACCTGAAGCTACAGGAAAAAATGCAACATCTGACTTGGTGTGCTTCAGTAAGGTTCTTGTCTTAAGCTGAGCCTGTGGGGTTCTTGGCCCACTGCACAAAGCAAGCTGAAGCTATAAGAAAAGGGAGTACTGGGCTGGAACTTACTGGAAACAATTGTATGACTATTCTGCAACAGGGATCTCTGGGGAAGAATCAACCTTAATCCTTTTCTTTCCATACTGAGTTCTTGGTTGGTCACAACAGACCAAGCTAACGAGCAGTAGACAGATTCTGTGAAAGGTTTTGCTGGCTTTATGTACTTGGATATCTCCCTCCAGGACTGGTCCTAGATTGGGCACAGAGACTAACATCTCTCAGCTTTCCTTCCCACAACCATCCAGGGTTTCTGCCCTTGTGAGCTTGGTGGTGATGTGCAACAAAAGTGTGGCTGAATGTTTCTTGCTGAGCACCAAATTGATTGCGGTGGCAGTTTTGTGATGTTGTACCCCAAAAACCGATGGAATAACAGTTTGAGTGACAAACCTTATTGTTGCAGGGTGAAAGAGCTCAGCCCACATAATGGAGGTGGTGAAACACAGAATCAGATGGAGACTGATAATGAGGATGCAGAGACCTGTGGAGAAGGCTCGGATCATGATGTATGTGTGTGTGCAGTGAGCTGAGCAGATCTCAAAACTGGGACCAACTTGCTGTTCTTACTTGGGTTTTTTCTTGCAGCTCTCAAAGGACGAGGAGGATGATATCTCTCCGGATGTGTTAGATTTTGAGGCTGTGACTCGAATTAATGAACAGGAAGAGAAGGTTGTAGAACAGTTTAGAGAACTGAGACAGGTATGTGGAATAGGCAAGCCCAGGCTGTGTTCTGTGTTGATAGCACCTTGCCTTCTCTGAGCCAAGTGCTGCCAGGTAGGCTGTGGGCTGTAACGCAAGATGCT
Organism: Coccyzus lansbergi; assembly: GCA_033558105.1. Taxonomy (NCBI): domain Eukaryota; kingdom Metazoa; phylum Chordata; class Aves; order Cuculiformes; family Coccyzidae; genus Coccyzus; species Coccyzus lansbergi. The sequence goes on from JAUMJK010000873.1 coordinate 17,537, forward strand.
GGAAAGTAGTGTTACTTTTTCTTCAGTGCCAACTTTTTCCAATGGTTTCCTACCCAACTGGTTATGGAGGGCATTTTGGTGCTTGTGGCCAGCTGATTTCTCTTCCCCAGAAATGAGCAACCTCTGCTTGTTGCCTAATGAGCACTGATGGGTACTGCTCTGCAGAAACTTGGCTGTGATTGATATGCCACATTTAAAGAAACTAATTGAATTTTTAGAAAGTCAATTTCTCATTGCTGTTCTCTTTGTAAATATAGAGAGTGACAACTGAATTTGACTACCTCTTGGGAATCACGGAGCAACCAGACTATAATCTTGAGGCCTTTGTGAAAAGAGCTAAGCACTTCATAGAAGCAAGCTCAAGAAACTTCGTTTCTGTCCGCGGTACGTTAGTGCCCGTCTCTGACTAGCACTAGCACTAATCTTTTCTTTTTTTTTCCAAAGACCTGAGAGTAATGCCAGCATAATGGTGGGGGTTAGAGCACCTAGTCCTTCTGTGTCTTATATGGTTTGGGTTACTTTCCTAGGTGATCAGAGGTCTGAAATATCCAGTTGTCTGCATTTCCCAAACTAAAATTTTGGCTCCTAACTTCCACTTGCTTTGCACTGCTGTACAAAGCTGCCTTCCCTTGAGCAGAATGCAGTCACCTGCAGCTGCCCTGAAGTCTTGCTGGTTGGTTATATAGTTTACCTTCTGTCTTGGCCAAAAGTCTGTTGACTTTGAGGGGTCCCAGTGCTATGCTCTAGGGGTTCATGGGGTGTGCTCACAGTTTTCACTACTGTGTTCATGGATATCAGGCCTTATACCCACCCACTACATGCATCTGCCAGGCACATGCTGAGATGCCAGGTCTGCCAGTGCCTGCCTTTGGCATGCATCTGCATAAGGCATTACTTAATGTGCAACAAAATCCCTCCAACTGCTCAGTTCTGGCCCAGATTGGTGAGTCCCTAGCTTGGTGCAGGAGGATGCCAGCTGCCCTTTTCCAGAGCACGACCTGTCTTTGGTTGGTTGGCATGTCGTAACAGCACCAGGTACACGGGCAGCCCGAGTGTGGGAAGCTACACTGGGAACTGCTACTTTTCTGCTACCTTTGCAGTCACTTGGGCTTTGATTGTCACTAGCCATTACAGCTGGTGTAGTCTTTGCCTCAAATTCTGTGGGGATTTTATTTAAATGAGGCTGAAAATCATGGTCTCAAAGTGAGCTGTTAGCCTAAAGTAGCAATTACTTTTTTTTTTTTTAATTTAAAAACAACCCCAGCAGTCCTCCTATCCCAAATGCAGCCTGAGAGCTGTACCCCTGCAATCACCATGGAGGGACAAGAATAAATGTCCTGCTACCTTCTCTGCCTTAGACCAGGAAAATACAGCCCTCTGGGATGGTTGGATTTGTGGCATCTAATTTGAACTGCAAACTGCAGGCTTGAAACTATTAACAATAAACAGGTACAGCTGAAAAGCTTTGTGGGACCAGGCAAGATTAGATGTTGCCTGAGCAGTTCTTGCAGAATTCACCTCTCTCTGTGGCCCTTGCAGAGCCCTGCTGAGGGGGTCAGCTGGGCTCAAGCGTTCAGCCGCCTGGTCAGCTTCTGTCACTCCTGCCTTCCTTTACAGAAGCGTTGGATGCCCTGGAGGTTGCCATGCAGCTCGAAGAGGAAGCCAGCAAGCAGAGGCCTTAGTAAAACCCGGTGCACAAGTAGTCTGCTCTGTCTTGCACGTTTTGTCAGTTGTTTGTGTTATTTCTGTTTTAAATGTGGTAGAGTGTCTGTGGGTCACACATACCTCAAGGCAGTGAATGCAGCAGTCTCTCACTTTTCACTGCCTGGTATCGGGGTATTCAGTTCTAGAAACACCTGGTCAAAAGCTTGGAGTTGGGGCTGAGTCTGCCAGGTGTGTCTAGTGTCTGGCCCTTTGCTACAGGTAATGGTGGTCTCTAATAGAACCAGATATATGTGTATAGTTTTCTAGTGTACATATCACTTTTCCTGATGTGCTTGAAGCATTGAAAAACTGCTGCAAGTCTGGCTTTTCTAGAAAGGAAACAGACTATGTCATTGTAAAAATCAGTATTTTAAGAAATTTGATAAATAAATGTTTCTGAATTGAATTATCTTTTATCTTATAGAATACATTTTTTGCTGATTTTTCTGGTGAAGTCTGTCAGCCTCTCTCTACAAGTCCACCAGGGGCTGTTATCTTGGATGAAGTTTCTTTTTGAGGTCTTTACTTTTGTAGTGTTTACCTAAAAACTGCTCAAAATAGATTGTCTTAATTTTGAGCTCCTGGTAGGTGGAACTTGCCTAGCCCAACGGAAGCTGGTTTAGAGGGTCCCCATCCTCTACCTGAGCAAAGCTGGGCAGGGAGTGAGTGGCTTAGCTCTTATGACATCAGGCAAGTAGGAAGGGCCCTGGGCACCTCCCTCGTACCCTTAGTTTGCTTAGGCTTTGGCCCTAGGATGGTACTTCACTATTTTTCATGTCTTCCCCAGGGCTTATGTGCTAGGTAAAATGCACATTCTGTAGCCAACCTAAACCTGTATTTGAGGGGAGAAGCACAAAGCTGGTGCTGCTGTGGCCCTTTGTGTGCAACTGAAGTCCAGGTGGCCCCCCAGAGCCTGTCTGCTGGGAAGGGAGCAGGCACAGGGGCACTGTGGGGGAGGGCAGATGGGAGACATGTGCTGCTGCCCTGTTTCCTGTTTGTTCAGCTCACTCCAGGGATTCTCTGACACGACAAACCAGCCCTGTGGGCCTGGGGTCCAGCAACACAGGATACAGCTATACAAACATCGCATTACAAGGGGACCCTTCTACCATTCCTGCCCCTCTACACCCCCACCCTGCTTTCCTGCTTCCTGAGCTGCCTTCTACCCCTGAAAGTAAAGTGTTTGTGCGCCTGCATACCTCTGCTGTGGGCTGCATCCTTGCACTGTCTCTGGTGATCTCTGCTAGATTGTGCAAGCAAGTTCTTCAGCTTGGACTGGATCTATTTCTGTGCACCAGGTCTCGGGCCTGTCCTGGAAAAAGCAGCAAAAGCATTAGCTTCTTAATATGGACAAACAGTAGTGGCAAACCAAGGTCCTAGCACTGCTAAAAGACCCTGTAAGGGAGGAATGATCACCAGAAAGTGGTTGAACAGCATGTCCTAGTGCCACCTTTATGCATTTCTCCACAGGGGGAAACAAGTGGCAGGAGCTTCCTCGTGTGTCTAGCAAGTTTCTTGACCATAAAAAAAAAAAAACAGGCCTCAAACATCACTACCCTTACTTCTATGAGGACACCCCAACCACCCAAGGCTTCCTGTGTCTGCTTTTGCAGGAAACATGTTCTTCTAGCTCCGTCTTGTGTCCACTGCAGGAAATTCATACAGAATGAACAGAATTTAGCATGAACAGCTGATTTTCCTAAAGTATTCTGTGGTTACTTATAGGCACTAGATCCTTCCATTGGGTGGCTGGTGTTAAGTGAAGATATTTCACTGCTTGCTGCGGCTCCCAGCTATGTGGGTGCAGTGGCCTTGATCCCACCTTGGCAGGACACACGTTGCTTCCAGGCCTGGCAGTAAAGGGGACACTGCATGGACACAGGGCCAGAGCAGATGGGATTCCACATCTTCTAATGAATAAAACTCGAAGCCATCACCTGTGCCAGTAGCAGAGAGGGTCTGCCCCATTCCTGAACACAGCCCATCTCCAAAGAGCCTCATACTGGACACTTGGCTGAGCTGGAGAGCAGAGCCAGAGCTGAATGGGTAAATGCTCCTTGGGAGGAATGTGTCCCAGTCCTTTCCTACCCAAAGGAACCATTTCTCTAAGGCTCCTTTTATGCTCTTGTGGATTTTGCTCCAGAGTTTTTTACCTGATGCCTTTTGCAGCAGCGCCCTGCTGGATTTATACCAGTGCAGGCTCCTTCAGGCAAAGTGGGGCGGGGTCTGCATGAGGAACATCAGAAAGGTGAGGATGGTGCTTTGAAATACTTCTAAGATGTTAGAAGGGAAGGGAGGTGGAATTACACAGGTAGCATGAAAGGAAGATATAATTTTCTTCAGGAAACATGCCCCAGGGAAACCCTGTGGCTGTGCATCATATGTAGTTCCCCGCAAGGATCTGTGCATGTGATGCCTGTGGCAGCACAGCTGCAGTTCTTGGAGCCTGGGCCACTTCAACCAGCTCTCGGAGTCAGAGGGGAACGTCTGTAGCTAGGAGCGTTCTGCATCCTTGGAGTCTTGCAGACTGGGCAAGCGCTGCCTCGACCCAGGCAGCCCTTGCTGCTGTTCCCCCCTGCATCTCCTCCCGTAGTCACAGACCTGCAGAGGGAGGTGAGGGAACACAGGACAAACCTTTCCTAGTTGTCCTGGCAGGTCAGAGGCCCTGCTCAGATCTTTTACCTCCGACAGTCTTGTTGAGGCAGGTGAACACTCTCCCTGGGTGACGTCAGAAGTGTAACCAGGTCTTTCAGCAGGGATTGATGGACCTTGATAGCTATGAGCACCTTCAGCAAGCCAGGTGGCTGGGGGTAAGAGGAGCTGCTCTTAGCACAGGATTTGCATTTAAGACAGGTTTACAGAGAGAAGTAGGGATGTGGGAATGCTTGTTGCAGCAAAGACTCTGCAGAGAGGAGAGGAGGCAACAACCACCACCCCAACACATGACCTGTGGCAACTGATGGTCACAGGGGTGACTGCAGCCACCACACAACTCATTCTATCTTTGACCAGAGAAGAGGAGGGCAGATCCCCTGAAATGGAGCCTCAAAAGAGAGCTGGAGCACCTCTCATGTGAGGACAAGCTGAGAGAGTTGGGGTTGTTCAGCTTAGAGAAGAGAAGGCTCCAAGGAGAACTTAGAGCCTCTTCCAGTAGTGAAAGGGGCTCCAGGAAAGCCGGGGAAGGAGTTTGTACAAGGGCATGGAGCGATAGGAATGGCTTTAACTCGGAAAGAGGAAGAGTTAGACCAGACATTAGGAAGAAATGAGGATTGTGAGGCACAGATTGCCCAGGGAAGCAAAAAAGAGAGCTGGAGCACCTCTCATTCATATGAGGACAAGCTGAGAGTTGGGGTTGTGCAGCCTGGAGAAGAGAAGGTTGTGAGGAGACCTTAGAGCCTTTTCCAAGGCTCCAGGAAAGCTGGGGAGGGACTTTCTACAAGGGCCTGTAGTGATAGGAATGGCTTTAACTTAGAAAGGCGAAGATTTAGATCAGACATTAGGAAGAAATAGTTCACAATAACGGTTGTGAGGCACTGGCATAGGTTGCCCAGAGAAGCTGCCGCCCCATTCTGGAGGTGCTCAAGGCCAGGCTGGATGAGGCTTGGAACATCCAGTGGGGTCAGAAGTAGATGGAGCTGTACTAGCCCCTCCCAAACTTGGTCAACTTGTCTTTTGGGTTTTTGTTCTATTTTTAACTACCGTTGGGATAGCTCCGCCGAAATGGAGCCTCAAAAAATTTCTCGACACTCGTAACTGTTCCTCTCCACGGAAATCTTTAGTAAAAGGCGAAAGATTTATACGATCTGAAGAGAAACCAGAGTATACCCTATGCTACCCCTACCGCAGCATCCCCCGCCCGCCCTGCTCTGCTCAGCTCACGGCGAGGGAGCACACATATATGTATATGTGTATGTGTATATATATATATATATATATATATATAATATATATATATATATAATACAAACACACATTCACACACCCCCCACACACATCCTTACACCCTCCCCCTGCTGCCCCAACGGCCCCAGGGCTGGACGCGTGGAGCTCGCGGTATGCAAATTAGCAGCATGCTAATTAGTGCTGTGCTAATGAGGAGAGCGGGAAGGAGATCAACGGCAAGGAGGCGGAGCCGCGGGCAGGGCTGAGGGGCAGGGTCACAGCCACAACCGCCGAGGCTCTGACAGGTTTATTTTGCAATTCGGCGCTGAATTGGATGCCCTTCTAAAAAAAGGCAATGACCTCCTACAAAAGCAATGGGTGTATTTATACTGGTTTTAGACAAAGAACCATATAGATCGTCAAAGAACACGCATTGTTTTTTGGATTATCCAACCATGTCTAGAGACTTCCTTCAGGTTATCTCTTGACCTAAACCAATTCCATCTTGCTAGACAACTAAACATCACCTCTGCAGATCGTCTGTATATTATCTCTCGATACAAGACAGATTTCTATGGCCAGATTAATTAAACACACAAACCAGCTGCAGCAAAACTTGTCAATTAATTCTCCTATGGGGGAAGTTGTGGCTACCCCATCCCTGGGGTGTTCAAGGCCTAGTTGGATGTGGATTAGAACAGCCTGATCTAGACTAAAGCTGAACGAGGGATATGGGAACACCTAAAGTGACTTGAAACCGACACATTTCCCTTCTAAAACTCGTAACTTTTCTATTTTTTGACCAGTAAAGGGGTAGCTCCACCGAAATGGAGCCTCAAAAAATTTCTCGACACTCGTAACTGTTCCTCTCCACGGAAATCTTTAGTAAAAGGCGAAAGATTTATACGATCTGAAGAGAAACCAGAGTATGCCCTAACCTCCACCCAGACGTGTACCCATTCCCAGCTGTTACCCTACAGGACATGGCGACCTCCTTCCCTCTCCTCCCTCCTTCTCTCCTCCCATCCCCACTGTCTCTCCATGTGTCTCTTTCTAGCCGTGGCTAGAAAGCCCCTAGCCCACGGGGGTGTCCTCTGCTAGTAACCAACTGGCGATAGCGGGACTGCCCCGCTCAGCATTCTGGGTATGGTAATTAGAGGGCTCTGGGGCGGAGCGAACGGCAGGGGCAGGATCCCGGTAACCGCCAGCACGGAGCTCATCGATAAACCGGCGAGAGAAACTACAGACTGGGAGAAGCCTGGCTGGAAAACTGCCAGGAGGAGAGGGACCTGGGGGTGTTGGTCGACAGCCGACGGAACATGAGCCAGCAGTGTGCCCAGGTGGCCAAGAAGGCCAATGGCATCCTGGCTTGGATCAGAAATGGTGTGACCAGCAGGTCCAGCGAGGTGATTCTCTCTCTGTACTCAGCACTGGTGAGACTGCTCCTTGAATCCTGTGTTCAGTTCTGAGCCCCTCACCACAAGAAGGATGTTGAGGCTCTGGAGCAAGTCCAGAGACGAGCGACAAGGCTGGTGAAGGGGCTGGAGAACAGATCCTATGAGGAGCGGCTGAGAGAGCTGGGGGTGCTTAGCCTGGAGATGAGGAGACTGAGGGGAGACCTCATTACTCTCTACAACTACCTGAAAGGAGGTTGTGGAGAGGAGGGAGCTGGCCTCTTCTCCCAAGCGACAGGGGACAGGACAAGAGGGAATGGCCTCAAGCTCCGCCAGGGGAGATTTAGGCTGGAGATTAGGAGGAGGTTTTTCCACAGAAAGGGTCATTGGGCATTGGAATAGGCTGCCCAGGGAGGTGGTTGAGTCACCTTCCCTGGAGGTGTTTAAGGCACGGGTGGATGAGGTCTTGAGGGACTTGGTTTAGTGTTAGATAGGAATGGTTGGACTAGAAGATCTGATGGGTCCCATCCAACCTGGTTGTTCTATGATTTCTTCTTAATGTCTGGTCTAACTCTTCCTCTTTCAGAGTTAAAGCCATTCCTATCGCTCCATGCCCTTGTACAAACTCCTTCCCCGGCTTTCCTGGAGCCCCTTTCACTACTGGAAGAGGCTCTAAGTTCTCCTTGGAGCCTTATCTTCTCTAAGCTGAACAACCCCAACTCTCTCAGCCTCTCCTCATATGGGAGGTGCTCCAGCTCTCGTTTGAGGCTCCACTTCGGGGGATCTGCCTTCCCCTTCTCTGGTCAAGAACAGAATGAGCTGTGTGGTGGCTGCAGTCACCCCTGTGACCATCAGTTGCCACAGGTCATGTGTTGGGGTGGTGGTTGTTGCCTCCTTTCCTCTCTGCAGAGTCTTTCCTCCAACAAACATTCCCACATCCCTCACCATTTAAAGCCATTCTCCCTCATCTTACCGCTCCCTCTCCTCGTTAAAAGTCTTGCCCCGGCTTTCTAATACTCTGTCCCATTATAGAATCATAGAATCATAGAATCAACAGGTTGGAAGAGACCCATCGGATCATAGAGTCCAACCATTCCCATCAAAAATATTCCTATCAAAAAATATTTAGTCTTCTGTGCCACCAAGCATGAAGTAAAAAATAATGATTTAGATGCTTGAAAATAGTTTACATCAGCCCTCCAGGTTCTTCTACTCTGCAGGTTTCCTTCCTCTGTCAATTTCTTACAGAGCATAAATACTACAGGAATTTAAATAATATCGAGAAAGAAAGCTGCCAGCATGGAACAACACTGGAACAGAAACAAATGGACATAAATTAGCCAAATTTTCAGCTTAAATTCAAATGAGGATTCCTAAACACTGTGACAGAGAAGCCTGGAACGGTCTTCCCATCAAAGCAATAGGGCCAAAAATATGATTTATGACGAAGATAATAAAAAAAATCTCTTTAGCCTGGAGAAGAGGAGGCCAAGAGGAGACCCCACCGCTCTCCACAACTCTGCTCCAAGCTCATCCATGAATCCATGTTAAAATCATAGAATCACAGCATCACTAGGTAGGAGAAGATCTCTAGGATCATCGAGTCCAACCATTCCTATTTGCCCCAAAACCACATCCCTGAGCACCAACCCTACCCATCTTCCAAACCCTTCCAGGGATGGTGACTCCACACCCTCCCTGGGCAGCCTCTTCCAGTGTCTTATAACCCTTTCTGTGATTTTTTTTTCCCCTGATATCCAGCCCAAACTTCGCTTGGCAGAGCCTGAGGCCATTCCCTCTTGTCCTGTCCCCTGTCACTTGGGAGAAGAGCCCAGCTCCCTCCTCTCCACAACCTCCTTTCAGGTAGCTGGAGAGAGCAATGAGGTCTCCCTTCAGCCTCCTCTTCTCCAGGCTAAACATCCCCAGCTCTCTCAGCCGCTCCTCATCAGGCCTGTTCTCCAGCCCCTTCACCAGCTTCCTTGCTCTTCTCTGGACTCAGAACAGAACAACCAGGTTGGAAGAGACCCACCGGATCATCGAGTCCAACCATTCCTATCCAACACTAAACCATGTCCCTCAGCAACTCATCCACCCGTCCCTTAAACACCTCCAGGGAAGGTGAATCAACCACCTTCCAGGGCAGCCTGTTCCAGTGACCAATTACCCTTTCTGTGAATTTTTTTCCCTGATGTCCAGTTTAAACCTCCCCTGGTGGAGCTTGAGGCCATTCCCTCTCGTCCTGTCCCTTGGGAGAAGAGCCCAGCTCCCTCCTCTCCACAACCTCCTTTCAGGTAGTTGTAGAGAGCAATGAGGTCTCCCCTCAGCCTCCTCTTCTCCAGGATAAACACCCCCAGCTCTCTCAGCTGTTCCTCATAAGGCCTATTCTCCAGCCCCTTCACCAGTTTCGTTGCTCTTCGTTCCAGAGCCTCAACATCCTTCTTGTGGTGAGGGGCCTGGAATCAAACTCACGATTCGAGGTGCTGCCCCCCGAGACAAAATGGCCTCCTCGCCCTGCTACTCTCCCTTCCTGTGAGTAAAAAAACCAGCTACACAGCTAACTTTCCTTCGGTCTCACTCCCAAATTTTCAATAAACGCTCAGTCCTCTTTGTTCTTATCAAGACACAATTCTATTTTTCACCAGTATTGGGGCAGCTCCACCGAAATGGAGCCTCAAAAAATTTCTCGACACTCGTAACTGTTCCTCTCCACGGAAATCTTTAGTAAAAGGCGAAAGATTTATACGATCTGAAGAGAAACCAGAGTATACCCTTGGTCTTGCTCGCCCACGTACCCTCCCCGGGTTGTTCCCATCTAGGACATGGCGATCCCGCAGCCCCTTCCGCCTCCCCCACCTTCCCCCACATCCCAGTTTTCCCCAAATATCCGTGCAGTTCTGGTCCCAGTGGACCCAGGAGTGAGGAGGACGGCATCAATGGATCGGTTGTAGTGGCCCGCGATGCACCTTGGGTAAGCACAGAGGATGAATGTTAATGAGCTCATGCTAATGAGGCGCCCGCGGTCCCGCCGCAAGGGGCGAGGCTTCTCTGTAGTGTCTCCGTAGAGCCTTCCAGGCTGGACAACCCCAACTCTCTCAGCCTGTCCTCACAGCAGAGGTGCTCCAGCCCTCTGATCATCTTCATGGCTTCCTCGCGACCCGTTCTAACAGTTCCTTATCCTTCTTACAACTACGTGAAAGGAGGTTGTGGAGAGGAGGGAGCTGGCTTCTTCTCCCAAGTGACAGGGGACAGGAGGGCATGGCCTCGAACTCCACTGGGGGAGATTTAGGCTGGAGATTGGGAAAAAAATTTCACAGAAGGGGTCACTGGGCACTGGAACAGGCTGCCCAGGGAGATGGTTGACTCACCTTCCCTGGAGGTGTTTAAGGACAGGTGGACAAGGTGCTGAGGGACATGGTTTAGTGATTGATGGGAATGGTTGGAGTCAGTGATCCAGTGGGTCTTTTCCAACCTGGTGATTCTATGATTCTATGATTCTTATGTTGAGGATTCCAGAACTGGACAGGATTCCAGGTGGAGTCTCACAATGAATGTTTGAATTTACTACAAATATCCTGCTCCCAGAGACACAGACCCTTGGTATCCCCTACACGCACTCCAATATCTGCCTAGACATGCCAATGTTTAATATCTTCTGAGGGAACAGCTGAGGGAGCTGAGGAGAAGGCTGAGGGGAGACCTCATTGCTCTCTACAACTACCTGAGGGGAGGTTGTGGAGAGGAGGGAGCTGGGCTCTTCTCCCAAGTCACAGGACAAGAAGGAATGGCCTCAAGCTCTGCCAAGGGAGGTTCAGGCTGCATATCAGGAAAATAAATTCACAGAAAGGGTTATAAGGCACTGGCAGAGGCTGCCTAGGGAGGTGTTTAAGTCACCTTCCCTGGAGGTGTTTAAGGGATGGGTGGACAAGATACTGAGGGACATGGTTTAGTGACTGATGGGAATGGTTGAACTTGATGATCCTGTGGGTTTTTTTTTTTTTTTTTTTCCAATCTAGTGATTCCGTGATCTACAAACATCCTGGCTTCTGCTTATGGATGCAGACACTTAATCTTAAGAAATGATGAACTCAGTGGTTAATCGACTCAAGGTTGAGAACTTGTGATGAAATAAGGAAAGGGATACCAGTGAGGGAGAATTCATGAGTGTTCAACGGTTAGTGGAGGGACATCCTTGGATGGAGCCTTGAGCAGCCTAGTCTGGTGGGAGATATCCCTGCCCATGGCAGGAGGGTTGAAATTGGGTGAGCTTTAAGGTCCCTTCCAACCCAAACCGATGATTCTATGATGATTCTAACTAAGGATGTGGAAAGGAAATAAGCAATTTTGTGTTAAAGTAGAATTATGTAACCGAACAAATACATGACTTAGATAGGGGTAAAAATTCCATTGGCTAGGTGGGATTTTGAGCACTGGTTTTGTATAAACAAGCCTTTGGGGTCTTCAGTAGGTGTGCTAGTTTTGTAGGAGATCTTTCACATAGCAGTCTGCACAGAATAAAAGCAATGTCTCCTCTTTAAACAAAATACTTTGGTTTGGGAATGTCTTTTTTTAATTGATTTCAGGTAACATTACCTTCATCCTGGACTTCCAGGTGCTCTGAGCACAGCACGGGCTCCAGGAGGACTGAGGGTGCCTCTCCCACCGCGTCCTGGGGGAAGAGGGCAGTGTGACAGGGACAAGGAGATGGCACAGCTCCTGCCAGGGTGGGAAGGACAGAGGTAGAAGGTAACACTGCCCTTCGCTCTGGTGAGGCTCAAAACCCACCTGCATAGACCCCAGTGTCTGCAGAGCCAGCTGCTGGGCTCGGGGGGAGGCGCGCGGCAGCACAGCAACCAGGCCTTTGTAGACTTGGTTCTGGTACTTGGGATTGTTGTGGCCCAAAGAGTCCAGCAGAACCTGCACGTCTTCTTGAGCCTCTGCTGAGCTAGAAGTGGCCAAGAATTCAGTGAGGGATCGCACCCCTGCGCAGAGAAAGAGATGCCAAGTCGTGTGTCTGGGCGAGCCTGGGTCACCCGTCTCAGATGTTTCACCGTCACCTCTGAGAGAACTCAGCACCACATCCTACTCAAGTGTGGCTCAAGAACAGAAGCCAGGAAAAAAGTCTTCTTTGTCCTTATCAGGAGCCACACCAGCAACTGGAAAAGCAGCTGTCGAAATTCTTAGCTGGAGAAGGTGGCCATGGCCCTTCTGTGGGGAGCACACAAGCAGGGAGCCTGGCACTGGGATGCCAACAGTGCTGCTAAGGATTCCTCAGCTGATCCTGCTGCTTTGCCTCTCTTGGAGGAAGCAGGAATCATCCCACAGCCTCTGACAACATAACACAAACTACAGAACAACTAACAGGGTTTGGCTTCTACTGCCCAGGAGAAAAAAACAGCGGAAAAAAAGCCCCATTGCAATGCTCTTTCAAAAGATAGGAGCCACAAAACCCTCCCAGCCCAAAGGGGAAGTCTGGGAAAGCCTGCAGGAGGTGAACACTGCAGGTTAGATTGGAAACTGGTTTGTGGTTTAAACCAGAGCAGTTGCAACCAGTGGGACAGCAATATCGCATCAAAGGAAATGACTGTAAAGAAACTGAGCTCATTAAAAACTGAAAAAGGGGATGAAATGCAGCCACTCAACAATAGCTGAGACTCTGAACTCTGTCGCTGCAGCAATCTGCCATCCGGCAGGTGGAGGGAAGGGAGTGGCTCAGCGCGGCAAGCAGCCCTAAGGGCCAGAGGTCACGGAGAACATCCTTGCCTGAGCTAGGAAAAAGAACGAATGGACATGCTGCCTACCATAGCTCTCACAAATGATCTCCTTATACTCTCTGCCAGTGTCTGCGACGAGCTGCAGCAGCTTTACAGACTCCCTTTTGTCCTCTTCTTTCAGGTGGTTCAGCCCTAGTATTTCCAGGAGAATGACAACTCCTCCAGTCTCCAGAAATTCATTAATGTATCTGTGTCTGCAAGGACAGGGGAAACAAAGCCAGAAGCATCACCTGCCTTGGAGCCTGTTTTCCTCCATCAGCACACTGTTCTCCAGGGGACCATCACCTGCTGCCCTGCTGTGCTGGGTGTGGGGTGCCCAGGGAGTGAGCACAAGGAGGCCCAGCCTGGAGTGCAGCGGCAGATGCCTGCCAGTAATATGTTTTGTTGCCAGCAGGTTGCCAGCTCCCGTATTACCCTGTGCTCATTTCAGATATTGAACCTCAGGCACAGATAGTCCTCTCTCAGGTTCTCATCACACTCCTTCCACATTTTGCCGGTGACCTGGTGGCTCTGGAGTTGCCCACAAGCAGTGGATTTGCTTTTGGGAGCATTTGAAATTCGTACCATAAGCCTCACTGGGACCTTCCTTGCCTGAAATGCTTACACAGCTCTCCCAACAGATGGCCAAGAACTTGATATTCTTTTTTATCTACTCAGCCCCTCACCCCTTTGTGCCTTCCCGCACAAGTCTTTACAAGTCTTACGAGGAATGACTGAGAGAACTGGGGTTGTTTAGCCTGGAGGAGAGAAGGCTGAGGGGAGACCTTATTGCTCTCTATAACTACCTGAAGGGAGGTTGTAGAGAGGAGGGAGCTGGGCTCTTCTCCCAAGGGACAGGGGACAGGACAAGAGGGAATGGCCTCAAGCTCTGCCAGGGGAGGTTCAGGCTCGACATAAGGAAAAAATTCTTCACTGAAAAGGTCATTAGGCAATGGAAGAGGCTGCCCAGGGAGGTGGTTGACTTTCCTTCCCTGGAGGTGTTTAAGGTGTGGGTGGGTGAGGTACTGAGGGGCATGGTTTAGAGATTGGTGGGAATGGTTGGACTCGATGAGCTGGTGGGTCTCTTCCAACCTGGTGATTCTATGATTCCCCATGGCACCTTGCACACGGTGACCCTCTACACTCACCCACTTGCACCAGATAGGAAGACTCCGATGGACTTCAGCAGCTTGTTGAGGCACGTGCTGCACATGTAGCTGTTTGACAAGGCTAAGGAGAGATTTGCAGACCATTTTGGTGTCCCCCAGGCTGCCTTTGGCAATGTGGAGCTCTGAAGTGTCTGAAGTGAGTGCTCAATCTCATTACTCTCTACAAGTACCTGAAAGGAGGTTGTAGAGAGGAGGGAGCTGGCCTCTTCTGCCAAGTGACAGGGGACAGGACAAGAGGGAATGGCCTCAAGCTCCGCCAGGGGAGATTTAGGCTGGATATTAGGAGGAAGTTTTATACACAGAGGGTCATTGGGCATTGGAATAGGCTGCCCAGGGAGGTGGTTGAGTCACCTTCCCTGGAGGTGTTTAAGGCACGGGTGGATGAGGTCTTGAGGGACTTGGTTTAGTGTTTGATAGGAATGGTTGGACTAGAAGATCCGATGGGTCCCTTCCAACCTGGTTGTTCTGTGATTCTATGATTCTGTCTGTGAGAGAGCATGGACCTTCCTCTCACAGGCATGCAGAGGCAGCATGCTCATCCCAATATGAGAGAAAACTCTACTCCTAGGTCCCCGAGAGACGGGTTCCATGACTTTCCCTTCAGCTCCATCTATAGATAGCCAATTTTTTAAACCCTGCAAAACACAGCTGGGTATGGATGTCTCCACAGAAAAGCATATTCTTTAAACAAATGCTTAGTAGAGAACTTTCCCTTCCTCTCCATCCCACCACAATGTGCCACCTCCAGCTGTCCAAGGAAAGAGATACGTCACCCTGAGCCATGCTGTTAGGCGAGCCAGAAATAAACTGGCTCCCTGGGAGAACTCCAGCTCCAGCTCTTGTTCTGTCTTGCCGTCATTGCATTCAATGAAGTTGTCCAGGATGTGGCTTCGAGCAGCTTTGTGGGCATCGTCCCATTTCTGCAAGAAAACCCAGAGCTTCCTGGTGGTTTCCTGTTCTTTGTCAGAAGCCATGATCTCTTCTGCCTAGAGAAAAGTGAGAAAGAAGTTAAAAATGGGCTTTGAAGATGGAAAAAGTCTGTACTAAGGACTTACCACCAGAATCACATTTAGTATCTTTAGCACATATATTAAAGAACCTACTAGCCATTAATTTATCTTAATTTTCCTTTATACTTCTTTCAGATAGGAAAACTGAGGCAAAAGCAAGTTCCTGGTATGTCTGAAGCCACAAAATGAATCTGTGACACATTCGAGATTCTTTTCCAGGGCAGGTGGAGCTCTCGTCTCTGCTCTGATAATAAAGTCTTTTTGATGTTACCCATTCCCCCAGCCTTGTTTTCTCTCTAGCCTCATGATATGAAAACTGCATCTCATACTTGACCTGCCAGACAATAAATAGGGTGAACTGAGAGCACAAATAGGTATGGATTTATGGGGAGTGACAGGGTTAAAGGGGCTGGGACCTTGAGGTGTGACAGACATTTGCTCCGTTTTGTTCTTACATAATTTCTGTGGCACATTTTCAAACAACCTAAGAAAAACAGAAATGATAGGAACTGTAGGCAAGAAGGCGGCTCCCAAAACATCACTTGCCTGCACTCCCTTCCCACAGGTGTTCGATAAAACAATCCGTATTTAGCCAAATTTCCCTAGTGCACTTTTGGCTCCAGATGTTATCCTCTATTCCAGATTGTGGATGCGCTTAGCAGGAGGTTGATGTGTCAGAGGATTAAGCTCTCCCTCCATTCAGGTAGGAAAGAATTCCACTGATATGTTTGTGTTTGGCTTTAAGACACTGACCAATCTCAAGGAGCCTCACAGTTAAACATCAATATCTGTGCACATACAGAGACACAGAAGGAGGGACAAGGTCACAGACAGGTGCATTGACAAAGGTGTGCTGTCCCGCACCAACCTGTATCAATGTGCCTGGGGATAAGAAAGGGATTCACCCTTGTCTAGCACAGTTCTTTGATTTCCTGAATAAGAAAAGCACCATTTTAGGTTTTATTTAAAGTGTAGTTTAAGAGAAAAAGAAGTTAAAGACACTAAATCTTTGGGTTTCAGAGGAAGTTTCTCTCAATGTAATACAAGTTGACAAGGTTACCCATTTCCTATCTACAAAGTTGTTAAGACTTTTCCTCTGAAATACGGAACAAACTTCAAAATCTTTTCCAGAATATCTCCAAGATACCTGCTCAGAAGTAACTTTCTGTTGCTGTTATCTGAACCAGACTGAACGCCGAATAAAGGATGAACATGTACCTCAATAGCTGAAAACAAGCAAACAAAGTCTTCAAAAAGCTGGGTAAGAATCAACCCTTGAGAATTAAGACAGGATGAAATTTCATTTGGGAGTTAACGGTCTGTGCTCTGTAAGGAGCCTGTGTCCTTGGCAGGGCATTTTCAGGATCTCCTTTGCGGAGAAGCAGGTTTAAAATAAATCCATTTCCCCAAAATAGTTGTGATTGAAAATGTTATTAGCCATAACAAATGTTAGTGCTGACAGGAGAATGGCCTGTTAGGGGCTTCTGGTGAAACAGTCAAGTGAAAGTCATATTTCACATTTTCCTGTGATTTACAGAATATTTGTGAAACATTACTTGCAGGCATATGATTGATATCGAGAGAACAGCTAGTGTGTAGGGGGAATCTGTATTTCACAGAGACTGTTTGCATGAAATTTACAGTCCCATAAAGTGTTCCTCTATCCTCAACAGAGATCTAGTTAAAAGAACTTTACAGTCTGAAACATCCCAAAATTGATTCTAAATTAATGTTTCCATATTTATGTTTGAGACGCTGGTGGTGTGATGCCTGTTTTTATGATAAAGCTGCAGTAACCCCCTGCTATTCAGAAACACCAGCACCAGACTCTGGACGTGAGGATTTTAGCGATACAAAGGGCTTGCCTATGAATCAACAGCAAAACAAGGAGCTTAAAACAATGATCACATGAGGCTTCTAAGGATAAAGTGGTACGATACTGCTGCTACGATACCAGCAGCTGCTGACAGAGTAGTCTTTAAGCTGACATCGCAAAATACCCTGAAAACGTACATGAATATTTTTATTATGACCGTTTTACATATGGGAACCTACAGACACAGGGAAGTTAAATGACTTGCCTGAGTGGTTTGTCAGTGCTAGCATTGGCACATAACTCCTGTTTGTCGGCTTCAAACTCTGCTCTCAAGAGTGCTGGGCTGCCACCCTAGTACATTGGACCCAATAATCAAAACAAGGCTGGGTCAGGGCAGTGCTTTATTCCTGCCAAGAAAAACACAAGAGATTTAGGAACCGGCTCTGGCAATTCAGCCGTTCTTGACATCCAGAGTGCTGTTAAATCGTCAGATTGAGATCAGAAGGCAGATTGGTGCTGCATCAGCCTTAGTCTGAGTGCAAAGTGCCATGGGCTGGTAGCCTTGGACTCATGGAAGGACAGGGTGATGGTCGTTTTGTGCTACTTTTGCATCTTGCAACGGCAAGCTTGTGCCCGGCTTCAAGCAAAACCTGGAGCTTGTGTTTCCCTAGCAGGTTTCATCTTCTCATGGCATACCTCAAGTCCCCTACAACCTTCCTCATGCACAATCACCTTTCTCAGTGTACCCCAATGCCTTCTACCCAGCCCCCATCGCCCCCACATCCATCCCAGACCCTCATCTCCTGCACCCGCTGCATTCCCCACGTCAGGCCCAGCCATCCCACCAGGCCTGACCCAGCCCAACTATAGCCCCCATGCTCCCTCACACCCCAAACCCACCCCAGGGCCCCTCACATACTCCTGATCCCAGCGACCACCCCATGTCTGCTCCCTTCCACACAAACACCTAGCTCAGGAACAACAGCTCCCCTCAGCCCCCATGTTCATCCCATCCCACCCCACCCCACCCCACCCCACCCCATCCGCCCCCGAAACACCTGCCTCGGGAGGCGGGTCCCCGCAGTGATTGGCATTTACCTCAGCCAATCGCGAGCCGCTCCCGCCTCACCGGCCAATGGCCGAGCCAGCTTCCGCCGCCAATAGGCGGCTCGAGCGGCCGGGGCCGGTTGCTATGGACGCGTTGCTAGAGAAACGCGAGGCGAGGCGGGGCGAGGGGCAGGGCGGGGGCTTTCCCTTCCCATTGGCTGCGGGGGAGCGCGGGGGGCGGAGCTTCCGGTGGGGAGAGCGGAAGCGGCGGCGGGGAGCGAGGCGCAGTCATGGGCGCCCGGCGGCTGTCAGCGGCCGTGGTGGAGCTGGCGCCGGGGCCGGCCCGCGGTGCGGGGACAGTGGGCACGGGGGGTGGAGGAAGGAGGGGACCGCAGTGGCAGGAGGGACCTGAGGACATGGGGTTAGGGAGGCCCATCGGGATGGAGAGGGGGGACACCGGGCGGGGGGGACCCATAAGGGCGGAGGGAGAGAGGACAGCGGACCCGGGGAATCCCTCAAGATGGAGGGGGAACACCGGGCTGGAGAGTCCCCAGTGACAGGAGAGACCAGGGGACCTGTTAGGGTGGAGGGAGGACATCGGGCTGGAGGGCCCCAGTGACAGGAGGGACAGGGGACCCGTCAGGGTGGAGGAGGTGAGGGACACTGGGCTGAGGGGACCTGTCAGGGTGAAGCGAGAAGGCATCAGGCTTGTGGAACCCCAAGAACAGGAGGAGCTGGGGGCTACTGGGCAGGGGTCGCCTGTTGAAGTGAAAGGAGCAAACACTGGGCTGGAGGATCCCCTGTGACAGAAGGGACTGGGGGCCCCATCAGGGTGGAGGAGGGGAGGCCAGGCTGGGGGGTCCTGTCAGGGTGAAAGGGAAGACCCCAGTGACAGGAGGGACCAGGGCACCTGTGAGCAGTGGTGGGACTAGGGTCCCAGCAGGATGGAGGAGGAGTGGGATCGAGCTGATAGGACCCGTCAGGGTGGATGAGGGGGAATGGGGTGGGACACCAAGCTGGGAGGACCCTTCAGGGTGGATGGGGACACACTGGGCTGAGGGGATACATTAGGGTATGGGGAGATGGGGCTGTGGAGATGCTAGTGCTGTACCAAGTGTCTGGTGTTCCTGAAGGGCATGGCAGGATGCTTTCCTGTCCTTGCTGGATTGGGGCAGCAGGCTCTGATGCCTCCACAGCTCCCAGGAGGTGTGAAGAGGGGGATCTCTGCCCCTAGTAAGCGATCTGCACGCTGCTGGCTCTGTGTCAGTGGAAAGCTTTGGGAAGCTGTGGGGACTGAAGCTGTGCTGTCCTACTGAGCACATGGAGAAGCTGGGAGGAGGCAGTATTTATAACCAGCTGATAAATTAAGCTAATACCCACTTCACTATTGCCTTTAAACTTTATTAACCAGACAAGTTGCCACAAGTTCTGATTCTGGTGGACTGGAGGGCAGCTATTTAAAATCTTGTGATTTATTGAGTGGATCTTGTGATTTATTGAGAGATAAATCTTGTTATTTATTGAGAGGAGACCTCATTACTCTCTACAACTACCTGAAGGGAGGTTGTAGAGAGGAGGGAGCTGGCCTCTTCTCCCAAGTGCCAGGGGACAGGACAAGAGGGAATGGCCTCAAGCTCCACCAGGGGAGATTTAGGCTGGGGATTAGGAGGAAGTTTTTCACACAGAGGGTCATTGGGCATTGGAATAGGCTGCCCAGGGAGGTGGTTGATTCCCCTTCTCTGGAGGTGTTTAAGGGCACGGGTGGATGAGGTCTTGAGGGACTTGGTTTAGTGTTAGATAGGAATGGTTGGACTAGAAGATCCGATGGGTCCCTTCCAACCTGGTTGTTCTATGATTCTATTCCAGAGGGCAGTACGGACAGCAGTCAGTCAGACGGTCAGCCTGTGGTCATCCTTCTTGGTTGGGCAGGCTGCCAGGACAGATACCTGGCCAAATACAGCACAATCTACAGTCAGAGGGTGAGTAGCTTATTTATATTTTCATCACACTGTTGGAGAGCCCTCTGAGAAACTGCCTCTTTTCTACATGTTGGTAAAATCGCTCTAAAGCCTCTCTCAGCTTGCAGAGTCGTTGGAGGTGAGTGACGAGCTATCTTATCATCGAAACCTCCTTGTCTCTCAGAGCCAAGGCAGCGTTATCTAGCATTGCTGATGTCATCTTTGTGCGTACGGCTGGGACAAGGATACTTCCTTGGAGAAACTTCTGGTTTTGTGTTTGTCACTGGAGTGTTTCAGGTCTAGGTTAGCTTTCCAAGCAGTAAACATGGGGGAGCAACTGTGCGTTTGCTCTTTGCCAGAAGGCCACAGCACAGGCTTGGTGAGGCCAGGCTGAGGACGGACAGAGCACATCAGCATCTGTTTCTTTGGCTTTTCCTTCCTGTGAGGGTGATTCATCTAAATGTAATCCGAATTCATTCTATCTAGTCTGAAAGAGGCTCCCTGTGACAGTCATACCTGCTTCTTAGGAACAACTTGTGTTTGAACTAGAGAGATTTATCCCATTACTCATTTCCTGAGTTACAGTATTTTCCTTTCTGATTGTGGTTTTTACTGGAATGACCCCAGCTTGTTATATGGGGACCCAGTGAAACATTAGACTTTTTTTTTCCAGTCAGCCTATAAGGATCTTGGGTTTATCCAAATCTGTTTCAGCTATAGGTGGCAAAGTTTGTATGTTAACAAGTTTACTGTTAATGTGTAATCCAGTGCAAGAGTCATGAGTTGGCTTCTTGTAGAGCAGAATTAATTGTTGAGTGATTATGGAGACTTGGAGATGCTGCTGAGCCCACGAGGAGCGCATTGCATGGCAGCTTTGCTGAAAATACTTTTCTGTCAGAAAGGTGATAAGAATGAGAAAGGAGAAGAAGGGTTTCCTGAGCTCCCTATTAAGGAAATGGCAGCAACTGTGACAAGATGCTGTAGAAGACTGTGATTTAAGAACTTGATACCCTTCTCTTCCTTGTTCGCTGTTTAGGGAGCTCTGGACAGGAGAGCTGTCTTGGTGACTTCGTCTTATGTTTATCAGTGTGTGATGGCAGTGAGTTTAGGTGATAGGAAAGATCTAAAGCATTTATAAACATAGTTCCATCTCTTATTTAGAAATTCCTTGAAGATCTCGTTTCCCAATCTACATGTAAGTGTAAGGCCTCAACTGTAAAAGCAGTTGCTCAGGCGTTCTGGATCCCTGATCCAGTGCTCTTCGTTTGCACAGTTGTAGTGGATCAGAAAGGCTTATCAGGTCAGTGTTGATTGTGGATGAGCCTTAGAGATGACTGCAAGCAAGTACTGCTTGAAGACAGGAGGAAGTTCTTGTTTCTCTTTATGTTTGTTTCAGTATCATGAACCAGAGCAGGCCCTTCTCACCCAAATGGCTGATGCCGAAGGTTTGTGAATCAGGGAGATTGTTTTCTCTTCCTGGGTGAAGACTAACATTCATGAAAGATTGGGTGGCAGTGTCCCAAGGGGCTGTGACAGTTAGCACAAGATTTGAAAGGATCTCAAACATCACTAAATCCAGGCCTCTGGAACTGCAGGAACCTTTTCATAATACCGTGTGCTGTTATGATTAATATAATCCTATCCATATTGGTGCCTTACTGCTGGTACTAAAGGCTTTCTTCTGGTCCTGTCGTTTCCAAATGAAAACTCCACCTTTTCACTTCTTTGTGCTGATGCTTGCTTGCTCCATATAATTTACAGCACAGCCTAAGTGAGTGTGGGGTCTC
The DNA here is from genome assembly GCA_033558105.1 of Coccyzus lansbergi. NCBI lineage: Eukaryota > Metazoa > Chordata > Aves > Cuculiformes > Coccyzidae > Coccyzus > Coccyzus lansbergi. The sequence continues at coordinate 39,054 of JAUMJK010000873.1, forward strand.
TTTCTGTTCTCTTTCTAAGTAAGTGTGGGGTCTCTTTCCGTTCTTTTCAGGGTTGCAATGTCATCCGATACACAGCTCCGTGGAGGATGATATTCTTCTCCGAGACCTTTGGCATCAGATCCCTCCAGACTGAAGCCAAGCGACTCCTGGAGCTGCTCTTCGTCTACCGTGTTGAAAACAGACCGGTTCTCTTTCATGTTTTTAGCAACGGTGGTGTCATGCTGTACCGTTACGTCATCGAGGCGCTCCACACTCACAAACCCTTTGAGAACCTCAAAGTAGTGGGCACCATTTTTGATAGCGCCCCTGGCAGAAGAAACTTGAGAGGAGGCCTTCGTGCCTTGGCGACTGTCTTGGTATCCACAAATGTGCTGCTCAAGTATTTCCTCTTATTTGCTTTTGCTACTACGGTCGTTGTGCTGCGGATCTTGCTGTACCCACTGACTTGCTTCATCCACGAGACCCATTATGATGCCCTGCTGAAAGCGCCCTCGCGCTGGCCGGAGCTTTACCTCTATTCCCAAGCTGACGCGATCATCAGTTCCGGCGACGTTCAGCGTATGGCTGATGCCCGACAGCAGCTCGGTGTCTCTGTGAAAGCTGTAGACTTCTTGGATTCGGCTCATGTCAGCCACATGCGGGCGTATCCCACCTATTACAGCAACCTCTGTACGACTTTCCTGTCCGACTGTGTCGGGGGCTCAACTTATTAGTGGTGTAACAACCTCCACTGTTTGTCTCTGCAGTGTCTTTGTGTCTTTGAAGGGAGAAAAATAGACACTTCCTAGCTTTTCTTTTTTTTTTTTTTTCATCTACAAGTTTGAAGACAGTAGAGGTGGATTAATTTGAAGTACTGAAAGTGAAACCCGAGCACAGTTGCAACTGATGTGCTTTACTAAGGTGTCAAGGGCCAGAATTTCACAGGGAATGTTATTTGTTTTTTCCTGTCTCCTATTGTTCTCTGCTTTCCATGTTGTCTTCTTGTCCAACGTGCATGTGCTGTTGCCTTGTACTGATTTTCAATACAGCTCTTCCGTGTCTTTGTTGTTGTTGTTTTTTTTTTTTTTTCTTTTTTCCTCTCTGCCATTTCTTTTATCTCGCAATGAGAAAACAGAAGCAGCTTTGCAGGACTTTTCTCTCAGTGTGTCCCAGCTCTTGTTATACTCCTTGCTGGAGGTCAGGCCTAAAAACCAGGTGTAAGACACAGAAACGCTGTGTTCAGGGCAGTATTACCAGACTGTTGTCTGCTTCCATTAAATAGCTGAGATAGAGTTGTCAAAGCTCTGATCCTTGACTGGGAACACAAATGTTTGCGTTAACTTTTGTGTTCTTCAGCCCCAAGGTTTAAGTTCACCTTTTTGAATGTTTTGTGCTTTGTTTTTCCTCCTTCCAGTCTTTTGTGTGTTCTGCTGAGTGGTTTTGCTTTCTTGGAGAGCTGCTCATTTATTATTGTGTTCCTTTGAGCGGCCCCTGTTGTGCATCTGGAAATGCAGGGAAACTGGCACAACTGTAACCCCAAAGACCTCAGAAACAGAAAGGTGGAGCTGCAGAGAAAAATGGAACTGTCTCTTGGAGTTATGATTTATACTGGGTGCTTCTTAAATCACGTTCAGCCCACAAATGACCATGAGAGTTGATGCTTTTCCCCATAACGTTCTCTTCAGATGATCAGTCTTTGCTGTCTGTGCAGCATGTACTTGTAATACATGGAATTATTTCTTTCCACCTAGTGAAAAAGTAGCTGATTGCACTGCGCTTCACCCGTGTTTGGTTTGGGGTTGCTTATTTCTTTGGAGGAGAAGCAGGGGTAAAGGCAGAGGAGAGCCTGCTAATATGTGATAGGAATGATTGGACTCGATGATCCGATGGGTCTCTTCCAACCTGGTTGTTCTATGATTCTATGTTTATGCCATGTCTCAGCATTGCAAGCTAATTAATAATGTGGTGGACAGGAGCAACTTTAAATTCCCAAAGATTGCTGGGAACAGGCTCTGGAGGGCTGTGATCTGAGCCTCTTTGAAGCCAGGACTGGCTTTGAGAGGTCGGAACATACAGATCATGAGGATTTTTACAAGTGTTTGCTGCTGTTTTAAAGGGTAGACTGGGCTGTCTAGGATAGCTGAGAATTAGCTGAAAAGGAGCTCATGGCCTCATTTGTCTTCAAGTTTTTTTTAAGTGAAAACTGGCTCCAGGATAGGTGTGATCCCAGTTTCAGCTTCCACTGCGCATGCACCGTGAATCATAGAATCATAGAACAACCAGGTTGGAAGGGACCTATCGGATCATCGAGTCCAACCATAATGGCTAACCTGCAGTAAGGTAATCTTCAGCCTGCTGTGTTTCATGAAGACATTCTTGTTCCTAAGGACTTTTTTGACCTCTAAAATCCAGGCATGGCCTCTTATCCCCAAAAAGCCCATTGGAGATCTTCCAGATTTTTAAAGCAGGCCCCTAGCTTGTGCTGTAATTCCCAAGCTATGAGCTATTTCCCTGCCTTCCAGGAGAGCTAGGCTGCGTCTTCTGAGCATCCAACCTGTTTGTGGCACTGTGAGAACTCTTGGGGAGCAGAGATGATAAAGGTTATTTAACTAGCACTTGCCCTCATGCTGGTTTCTACAGGTTCAGTATTTACGGAACAGTTAAACACTCCATAATATGCACCTCTGAATTAATACAGTTGTGCTGGGCTGGGAATCTCCTGCTCCTGTTTATTGCTGGGGGCGTTGAACTCCTATTTAAGGACCTGGGCTGTGTGGCTGGCAGGAGCTGGAGTTAAACCCTCTGTCCCTGTGCAGTGGGACAGCAAAGCCCCTCAGGAAGAACCTTCTGTGTCAGCTAAACCTTCCATCCTCACCTTCGCACCACAGAAGAGGGGAACTCGAGCAAGCCAGCGACTTAGAGGAAGTTTTCAGCCCCAGTGCTCTGGGTGGGTTTTGTTTTCTGTGTCCCAGCGAGTTTTAATGGTGGTTGTGAGCTGTGTGCTAAGCGCATCGTGTGATGTATTGCCCTCTCCTTTCCCATACAGCACGTATGCTCCCACACACGCACTCCTGCCCTCTTTATTTCTGTTGCTTGTTATTTGAAATAGAAGGTTAATAACTTGGAGCCTGAAGGCACATGGGCAAGAACTGATCCAAGCGCTACTGGATTTAAAAAAAAAAAAAAAAACCAGCCTCAAACCCTTAACCCTTGCTAAGCTGTCGCGCTTTGCTGCAGCCTGAAAACCAAAAGCCAAAGATTGGGATGTTTTGGCAAATCCAGGTAAATCATAGAATCATAGAACAACCAGGTTGGAAGGGACCCATTGGATCTTCTAGTTCAACCATTCCTATCAAACACTAAACCAAGTCCCTCAAGACCTCATCCACCCGTGCCTTAAACATCTCCCTGGGCAGCCTATTCCAATGAGGCATTGGAATTGGAGGTAAATCTCTAAGAGGAGCTAAGGGAGAGGCGTCTGCTTCTTGGGAGGGAAAACAGGACACCCCTGGGTTTACCTCTGAGTGAGGAACGGGATGTGGCACTGGCAATCTGTGCCTGGGGAGCCTGGAGCTTGTTTTCCTCTGCTCCATGCCTTGTGCGCAGACGGTGGAGCAGCCTCGCAGGGGAGAGGAGGATGCCCAGGGGCCGCTTTGCCAGCTTGGCTCAGTTTTGCAAGAGACAAACTGATGTGCCCAGGTGGCCAAGAAGGCCAATGGCATCCTGGCTTGTATCAGAAATGGTGTGACCAGGAGGTCCAGGGAGGTGATTCTCCCTCTGTACTCGGCACTGGTGAGGCCGTTCCTTGAATCCTGTGTTCAGTTCTGGGCCCCTCACCACAAGAAGGATGTTGAGGCTCCGGAGCAAGTCCAGAGAAGGGCAACGAGGCTGGTGAAGGGGCTGGAGAACAGACCCTATGAGGAGCAGCTGAGAGAGCTGGGGGTGTTTAGCCTGGAGAAGAGGAGGCTGAGAGGAGACCTCATTACTCTCTACAACTACCTGAAGGGAGGTTGTAGAGAGGAGGGAGCTGGGCTCTTCTCCCAAGTGACAGGGGACAGGACAAGAGGGAATGGCCTCAAGCTCTGCCAGGGGAGATTTAGGCTGGAGATTAGGAGGAGGTTTTTCACAGAAAGGGTGATTGGGCATTGGAATAGGCTGCCCAGGGAGGTGGTTGATTCCCCTTCCCTGGAGGTGTTTAAGGCACAGGTGGATGAGGTCTTGAGGGACTTGGTTTAGTGTTAGATAGGAATGGTTGGACTAGAAGACCCGATGGGTCCCTTCCAACCTGGTTGTTCTATGATTCTGTGATCTCAGCACAAGTAATTGCAAACCAAGCGCCCCAGGGCAAAGATTGCCCTGTCTCCACACTGAGTAGAGGTGTTTTAAAACAAATCTGCTGTTTGCTTTTGTGGTGTTGAGGCAGCACAGACTGAACTCTTATCTTTGTATAGAGTCATAGAACAACCAGGTTGGAAGAGACCCATCGGATCATCGGGTCCAACCATTCCTATCAATGTATGAGTTGGGAAGTCTCAGACGTGCAAAGCTCTGCGACCCAACCCCATGTACTGCTCCCTAGAACTTATATCTGGGCTCCCTAGGAAGCAGCCCAGCCCCATGAGCAGCAGGGGGGGAGGCAGGAGGCTGGTCCTCATAGCCCCATGGAGGTGATGCAGGAGGGAGCTGGTCCAGGGGTGGCTGGGGATGCTCGGGCTCCACGAGGTGGCAGCAGCCTCCTCTCCTGCGAAGAGAGAGCTCTGGTTCGGGAGATAAGGAGAGCAGAGAAGACCCCTACAGCTCGGCTCAGCCCAGTGCTTCTATGTCCCTGAGAGCACCTCCTGCAAAAAGATCCCTTTGCGGACAAGGAAAAAGACCTGCGACAACAAACTGATGACTAGAAGCAGAGATCGTGAGTTAATCATAGAATCATAGAGTGGTTTGGATTGAAAGGGACCTTAAAGATCATCCAGTTCCAACCCCTCTGCTATATATAGAAAAAACAATATAATATAGAATATATATATATATATATAGATATAACAACAACAAAAGAATATAAAATGAGCTCGAGCACTGCCTGCTCCTGGAAGTTGTACTAGAGCCTATTTCTCAGCTCTAACTGAATATTTAGGCTAGAGATTAATAATTTAGAGATTAATAATTTAGGCTAGAGATTAGGAGGAAGTTTTTCACACAGAGGGTCATTGGACCTTGGAATAGGCTGCCCAGGGAGGTGGTTGATTCACCTTCCCTGGAGGTGTTTAAGGCACAGGTAGACAAGGTCCTGAGGGACATGGTTTAGTGTTTGATAGGAATGGTTGGACTAGAAGATCCGATGGGTCCCTTCCAACCTGGTTGTTCTATGATTCACCCAGGCAGGGCTGAGGGGCAGAGAGGTATATAATATCCTTTGGTCACCCTCACAAACCCCCAGGGGCTGGGGCAGGGAGAGCGTGGGCGGCCCCTGCCCTCGCCTGGGTGATGAATGAGCTGCCAATAGGGTATTGATAAGGAATTAACCTTGAGCCCTTCTTGCTTCAGCGCCAATAGAGCGGGAGCCAAGTACACACGTTTGATTGGAAATCTGTGTTTGGCCTCTGCCACCTCTGCACCCATCGACGTGCGGGGGAGACGAGAGGAGGATGTGAAGCATCCTGAAGGGTCGTGCTGTCCCTTTCTTGGCTCAGGCCTCACCTGGTAGGTCCCTCTCACTGCCTCAGCCCATGGCCGCTGGGGTTGACCATGGGTTCCATGGGGCTGCTGCAGCCTCTGTGCCCGCACCCCCCCCCCCCCCGCCCCGCCTGGCTGTGCCCATCCTGCTCCAGCCTCCACCCTGAGCAGTTTGTTTAATTAAGTGTTTTGCCTAATGGGATTGCCTCATTTCCATAACAAACTGGCGGGCTGTCATTAGGTGGGCTCCCTCATTCATTACTGTTAATTAGATATGGATCCCCCAGAAGGCGGCTGGGGGTGATGAACGAGGCCCCTGACACACGCTATTACACATTAGCATTTTCTCAATACATCCGATACATCACGGCCCTCCGCTTCCTAAAGATATTTTAAATAAAATATTAGCAGCCTGCTGCGGGGGCTTGAGGGGGTGAAGAGAGGGAGGTTTCCTGCCCCTCACCCTGGCCTCTGGGCTGAAAGCGGAGCAGGCAGCGGCTGAGATGCCCTGCTGCTCCCCTAAAAATCCAGCCAAATCCATCCCTCTGTCACCGCAGATGGAAAGAGGACGCTTAGGTGTTTAAGGGATGGGTGGATGAGGTGCTGAGGGACATGGTTTAGTGATTGGAGGGAATGGTTGGACTCCATGATCCAGTGGGGCCTTTCCAACCTAGTGATTCTATGATGTCCCTGCTGCCTCCCCTGCCCCATCCCACCATCCCTAGTGGTTAAACACCCATCGCCCCCTCTACTAAATGTTTGTAAACGCAAAGTGTCGGCGCCAGCCTCACAGTGGAGGGAACCTGACCTGCACACCCCCCCTCGGCCACAGTCCCTGCTCTGGGGGGTAACCCTATACCGCACCAGCAGCCCCTAATGCAGGATGTATAGATCTGTTGGGGCTGGGCGCCTCCGGCCCCAACCAACACAGCCGATGAGACTTCATTATGGGGAGATCCCTTGGGGTGTGCTCTTCACCCTGCCCTCCTGGCTCTGTTTGTGAGGGGACAGCAAGCTGAGGGACCTCATCCCTGGTGGAGCAGAAACGCTTCACTGCAGGGCTTGCTTGAGCAGGACTGCTGCCTGGCCAGCTTTAACCCAGAGGAGGCCTGAGGCCAGGGTGAGGGGCAGAAAACCTCCCCTGCAAGCCCTACAGCAGGCTGCTAATCATAGAATCATAGAATCAGAGAACAACCAGGTTGGAAGGGACCCATCGGATCTTCTAGTCCAACCATTCCTATCAAACACTAAACCAAGTCCCTCAAGACCTCATCCACCTGTGCCTTAAACATCTCCAGGGAAGGGGAATCAACCACCTCCCTGGGCAGCCTATTCCAATGCCCAATGACCCTTTCTGTGGAAAAACCTCCTCCTAATCTCCAGCCTAAATCTCCCCTGGCGGAGCTTGAGGCCATTCTCTCTTGTCCTGTCCCCTGTCACTTGGGAGAAGAGCCCAGCTCCCTCCTCTCTACAACCTCCCTTCAGGTGGTTGTAGAGAGTAATGAGGTCTCCTCTCAGCCTCCTCTTCTCCAGGCTAAACACCCCCAGCTCTCTCAGCTGCTCCTCATAGAGCCTGTTCTCCAGCCCCTTCACCAGCCTTGTCACTCTTCTCTGGACTTGCTCCAGAGAATGTTTTATTTTGTATCTCCTTATGGAGAGATCATAGAATTGTAGAATGTTTTGGGTTGGAAGGGACGTTAAAGCCCATCCAGTTCCACTCCTCAGCCACGGGCAGGGACACCTCCCCCTGGATCAGGATGCTCAAAGCCTCATCCAACCTGCCCTTGAGCACCTCCCACCCCAGCATCTGTCCCTGCATCCCAAACCAGGCTCCCCTTTGGGACATTACCCCCACCCAGGGGCTGTGGCACGGCCGGAGGTGCCTCCTCCGCCGCCTCTCGCCTACGAAGGGAAACAGAAACCTGGGAAGCGCCCGAGAAGATTTATACTTGTTTAATTAATGTCAAATGTAGTTTACAAACGGGAGTGACAAGTACCTCTTTGTATAATATACACCGACACACAATCATCGACACACTGGAATATCGCTTTGTGCAACTGGGATTCTTTGGGCAAAGATAGGTAACTCCGATATTTCAATTATTTCTTCTTAAAAATCATTTAGAACTCATTACAGAAAAGGGGAAGCGGCGGATGCGAGTTACAAACCGGGATGCCTTTCTCCCTCAGCCTTCCCTCCCCTGCAGCCCCCTCCCCCCTGGAAAACAGGGGATAGCTTTACAATTAAAAAAATAATAAACACCCTCCCCACCCTAAAACAAAGAACCAGTGACCGGTTACAGATGGTTTTACACGCACGTACACAGAGCACACGGCTGGTCTGCAACGCTGGCCAGGAAGCCTGGGTCCCTGCCAGGGTCTGTTTGCAAGGAAGGGCTGGGCTGGGGGGGTCCTGTCCTCTCCCTCTCACCAAATCCTCCCCCAAGACCCCAGCGCCAGCACTCAGGCATCGCAGCCCAGCTGCGCCCCTCCCAAATCCTGCTCCCTACACCTCCCAGAGCCAAGTGCTGCTGGCTGGAAGGTCACCCAACAGTGACAGAGCTCAAACCGCCGCCCCTGCCCCTTCCCACAGCCTCTCCTGGGAGGTAGGAGCCTCCTGGGGCGCTTTGGCTTCCTCTGGTCCCTGGGAGTTCTGCAGGGATGCACCCTGAAACGGGGAGGCTGCAGTTCTCTCTGGTCTCAGAGGCCACCGTGCTGCTTAGAGCTTGGAGACCCGGGAAACTTTCCATTAGGAATCGTTGCCTTTGGCCAAGATGCTTATAGAACAGAATTCTTTCAATTTGTTTTGCTTTGGGTTTTTTTTTTTTTTTTTTTTAATGGGTGCGGTGGGATCCTTCTGAAATCACCCAGGAGATGCCAAGGACAGCACCTGCTCTCTGCTAAACCGCTGGGGATCCAGCTCCGAGCCCTTCATCTGTTGCTGTGTCCAGACTGTTTTAAAACACCCCGACCGTGCTGCACTGCCCGGTGGGATCTGCTTGGAATGACTCTGTGGGAACATGGGGAGATGAACTTCCCCTTCTCCCTCGCTTTAGGGCAGGGCTGCAGGGCAGGGGGCTGGGAGAAGTCAGCACATGGGAAATGGAGCAGGTTCTGTTTCTTGGGCCCTGAAAATAAAAGAACACACAACAAAAAAACCCCAGGCCAGACGGCAGCTTTGGTTAAGGCTGAGGATACGGGAGACGGGGAAAAGCGTGGAAAACCGCATGGAAGAAGCTGGGGCTGTGGGGAACCTCTGGCTCTGGGTGGAAGCATCTCTGCTTGCCAAGGCCTGTGGGCAAGCCCTGGGGGTGGCCATGCGGGCGAAGCGAGAGGGCTGGCTCGGCTTTCTGCCTCCGTGCCAAATAATCTTTTGCAAAATGCAGGAGAGCGGGAGCCAGGAGAAGCTGGTGCGGGGCAGAGCTGGCTCTGCGGGACTTGTGTCGGGCAACCAGCACCACCAGGGAACCGGCTGAGCCTCTCCAGGCAAGGCCACCAGCAGGACCAGCCCTCCCCGTACCCGCCGCTTCCCCGGGCACTGGGAGCAGCTTGGGAATCCTCAGCTGGCAAACGCTGCCTGGAGAGGAGGAAAGCAAAGCTGGGCAGAGGCTGCGGCATTGGACCCTTGGGGAGGCCCCCCACGCCGGGGCAGAGGGCAGCGCTCCCACACGCTGCTCCCTCCAGCTCAGCACCGTTCGCCTCTTCCCCAGCTGGGAAAGGCAAAGGGGGCTGAGCTGAACCCCCCCCCGCCCAGCTCCCCCGGCGAGGAGTTAAAAGCCGTGTCTTTCCGGGGATAACGATTCTATTATAAATAGCCCCATTAGCTACAACTAATGACAAAAATCCACCTCCTCTACTCCCCATAAGTTCTGTAAGTTACGGGCAATGCTACAGCCATTACTAAAAGCTGTTAACTTCATATCTGAATGAGGAAATATACACCACAGAACATTAAACCATTTATATTATATATATGTATATATATACTTTTTTTAAACTAATGACTTTAATGCCAAAACTTTGCTGAACCAAGAAAAATATGGGTTTAATGTTCTCTGCTCATTTTTTTTTTTCTTCTTTAAAAAAAATACAACCCAAAAAAAGGAAAGGGAAACTTATTAGTATGTAATGTTTGAGTCTATCCCATTTATACACAACATTGTAAACATATATAATCTATATTACATGTGCTTCATTTCTGCCTGGGTGTGTGTTTTTTTTTTCTTTAAACCTTTTTTTTTTATCACTAGTACACCACAAAAAAAACCCCAAAACAGAACCAAACCAAAACCCAAACTGAAACAAATAAAAATGAAACAAACAAACAAACAAAAAAAAAAACTGAACGAAGAACACAAGTTACAGGTTATTTAACATCTTTCTGTCAAGGGTCCCTTCCCCAGTCTCCTGGGGGCTGAGTGGTCAACAACACAGTCCAAAGGAGGTCTCACGAGCCATATCCGCGATGCGAAGCCAGCTCCAGGGAACGCGTGGATGGGGAATACTGGTTTTAAAAAAGGGGGCTTCACAACAAAGGGTTTGGTTTTGCCCGCTGCAGGTGCTGAAGGAGGTCTCAACATGCGGGATGTGGGAGCCGAGGCTCCCCACTGCTCCTGTATCCTCGAGTCCATGTCTGGAGTCTCTGGTTTGGGTTTTTTTTCCTTAGTTTTAAAACGTCTTTCTTTTTTTTGTTGCTGTCGTTCTTCTCCCCCCTTGGTGTGATGAGCCGAGCCGAGTAGCTGGGTCCCGCCCTCCCGCTGAATCCTTCATAAGTAGATGCGCCGAAGGTCTCCGGGAGATGTGATGGTGTTACACTGGGGACAGAGCTTCTTGGCACCCTGCGGAGGAGACAAACGGAATGAGGAAGCAACACACAGCAAAGGATAACGGGTCACTGAGCAGCAGGAACAAGTGCAGTTTTCAGCTGGGATGAGTGAACTGGTTCATGGCTCTGGAGCAAGTCCAGAGAAAAGCGACAAAGCTGGTGAAGGGGCTGGAGAACAGGCCCTATGAGGAACAGTTGAGAGAGCTGGGGGTGTTTATTCTGGAGAAGAGGAGGATGAAGGGAGACCTCATTGCTCTCTACAACTACCTGAAAGGAGGGTGTGGAAAGGAGAGAACTGGGCTCTTCTCCCAAGTGACAGGGGACAGGACAAGAGGGAATGGCCTCAAGCTCTGCCAGGGGAGGTTCAGGCTGAACATCAGGAAAAAATTTTTCACAGAAAAGGTCATTGGGCATTGGAACAGGCTGCCCAAGGAGGGGTTTGATTCACCTTCCCTGGAGGTGTTTAAGGGACAGGTGGACGAGGTGCTGAGGGACATGGTTTAGTGATTGATGGGAATGGTTGGACTCAATGATCCAGTGGGTCTTTTCCAACCTGATGATTCTACGATTCTATAATGGTGGGGTTGAACCATCCCTTTCAGAGCAGCAGGCAAGGGGACTGCCTTAGCCATCCTACGGAAGCCCCAGAGCTGCTGGCATGCAGACGACTCCCAATCCGTCTCCCTGCAGCTCACACAGATGCTGTAGAGACAAGCCTGCTCTGCCAAGGTGAGGTAAAACCAGGAAACTGTGATGTGAGCTGGGGCGAGGTAATGGGTGGCCGACATGAACACTACACGAAATAAAACAAGGGATGATGTGCCGTCTGTCACTGAGCCTGACAGCAAGAGGGTATTAATAAGCCTCAGAATCGGGGTCAACATAAGCCGGTCATCATTAGATTGGCAGATGTGACAGACAGTTGATGGGGAAAATGACAGAGAGATGTCTCTGCTGTGAGGCAGCCTCCTGCCTACAGCACCAGCAGTGCAGGGAATTGTGATGGAGCTTTCAACACCGACCACAGCCTCAACACACCCTCCTGCCACACCAAACTGAGCACAGGCTCTGTCCAAGCACCCCGAGTTTTGCTCAGCGCTGACACAGGGGCCCTTCCAGCAGCTAATGCCCAGTGCCTGGCATGACAAAGAAGCTGTGAGGGTGCAATGTGCTGTCTGAGAGCCATCTGGCTTGCATGGAGCTTGGTGGCAAAACTGAGGCCTTTCAGTTCAGTGATGCCTCTGCGGTTTGCTGGATGCGGATCGTGGACTGAGCGGCTCTTCAGCAGTTCTTTTAGCTCGTATAAGAGTGGGGGATGTTTGACTGCACGTAGGTGCAAAGGAGCACTGATTCCCCTGGAGTTCATTTTTGCTAAAAGCAAAGCTCAGCTGCTCCCATCCACTGTCTTACAGAAAGGGAAGTTTAGATTGGACATTAGGAAAAAATTCTTCACAGAAAAAGGGTTATGTGGTTGAGTCACTATCCTTAGAGGTGTTCAGAAGCTGGGGAGATGAAGTGCTTGGGGATGTGATTTAGTAGCAGACTAAATGGTATGGTTGGAGTTGACGATTTTGAAGGTCTTTTCCAAGCTAGTAATTCTATGATTCTATCTCATGCTCCATCCTGGGATTTGGAGGTGGACTGAGACAGCTACAGGCAGATGTGTGTGACCCTCAGTGAGGGCAATATTGGTAACGAGACCTGACAGCTCAATGTGGGAAATTTCAGGACAGATGCCCAGAAAGCCACCCTGCCCAGGCTTCTCCAAAGCCTGCACACACAAGTCCCCTGCACTCAGCTCACAGGATGGCACAACAAGCCTGATCAAACCAATTGCAGCTTTGCTCCTCTCTTCTGTGGCAAAGCAAGGTCAGGTATGCAATTCCTTTACACCACAGGGAAAAGGAGCAAGGGTGTGTTTATCCTGCCAGACCTCAAGATCTTTTGGCCCCAGAGCTCTGCTCTCTGCACCAGGTGCTGATGGCTTTAGGAGAATCCACTCCTCACCTGAGGTTGAGCTGCACACAGGCAGCCAGGGCCAAATTTTTGCCACACCATAAGGCAGAACCCAACCACAGGTAGCCATGACCATTTTCTGCAAGAGCTGCATGACCTGACTGCTTATTTGTTCAGGGCATTGGTGGATGTTCCCTCACTGGCACACAGAGCGGGCAGCTCATCTTGAGCTCTGAATCTTGGGTCCTCCAGCAGCCTGGCCTGAACATGGCACAGGCTGACAGCATGTGGCAGCCTGGGCCCAGGTCCCTGGGTCATCTAGCACTTACCATAGAATCAGAGAACAACGAGGTTGGAAGGGACCCATCGGATCTTCTAGTCCAACCATTCCTATCAAACACTAAACCAAGTCCCTCAAGACCTCATCCACCCGTGCCTTAAACACCTCCAGGGAAGGGGAATCAACCACCTCCCTGGGCAGCCTATTCCAATGCCCAATGACCCTCTGTGTGAAAAACCTCCTCCTAATCTCCAGCCTAAATCTGCCCTGGCGGAGCTTGAGGCCATTCCCTCTTGTCCTGTCCCCTGGCACTTAAGAGAAGAGGCCAGCTCCCTCCTCTCTACAACCTCCCTTCAGGTAGTTGTAGAGAGTAATGAGGTCTCCTCTCAGCCTCCTCTTCTCCAGGCTAAACACCCCCAGCTCTCTCAGTCACTCCTCATAGGTTCTGTTCTCCAGCCCCTTCACCAGCCTCATGGCTCTTCTCTGGACTCTCTCCAGAGCCTCAGCATCCTTCTTGTGGTGAGGGGCCCAGAACTGAACACAGGATTCAAGGAGCGGCCTCACCAGTGCTGAGTACAGAGGGAGAGTCACCTCCCTGGACCTGCTGGTCACACCGTTTCTGATACAAGCCAGGATGCCATTGGCCTCCTTGGCCACCTGGGCACACTGCTGGCTCATGTTTAGTCAGCTGTCGACCAACACCCCCAGGTCCCTCTCCTCCTGGCAGTTTTCCAGCCAGGCTTCCCCCAGTCTGTAGCTCTGCATAGGTTTGTTGTGCCCCAAGTGCAGGACCTGGCATTTGGCCGTGTTAAACCTCATGCCATTGGACACTGCCCAGTGGTCCAGCCTGTTTAGGTCCCTTTGCAGAGCCTCCCTACCCTCCAGCAGATTGACACTTGCACACAGCTTTGTGTCATCTGCAAACTTGCTAAGGGTACCCTCAATGCCTTCATCCAGGTCATTGATGAAGACACTGAACAGGGTTGGACCCAGCACTGAGCCCTGGGGAACCCCACTTGTCACTGGCCTCCAGCTTATGCTCCAGCCTTATGCTTGGTATTAAACAGTTCAAGCAAAAATAATGACTTCGGACCCCTTGGGGAAGCCTTTTTTTTTAAATAAAACTGTCATTCTCTGCACACACCAGCATGTGCATTAAATTCAGAACCAAGTCCTGATTTTTTTTTTTTTTTTTTAGATTGAAATTGCTTAGAACCTCATTCCTTACATCTGACTTTTCAGTGTAGGTGTACAACATTTATTGGCACTGGCATTTAAGCTCTCCTCTTTTACAGAGAGGTGCATAAGCTTGTACACACACACATGCTGGCGCAGGCACAATGAAAAAGCGTTTGCTCCCCCACTGCTCACCTGCCAGCTGGGGTTACTAAACTTTTCCCTTGAAATAAAAACACTGTGGAATAATAAGTCCCACCTGTCGGCCAGTTCTTTCTTTCTTTCTTTCTTTCTTTTTTTTTTTTTTTTTTTCCAGGTCTTTCTGCTCCTTTCATCATAGCTTCATGGAAAAGCCTTGATGTGTTATAGCTGCGTGTGCTAGAGTAAAGGCCACCTCAGCTTTTCCATTATAAACCCCAGTTTTGAGGGGTTTATAAAACTCTGCTGCAAGAAGTTTGCTCCAGGGCTGTTACTAAGCAAAGAAAAGGGGCTGGAACCAGGACGAAGTTTATTTTTTCTTCCTTCTTAATTAAAATTTGGCAAGTGATTGATCCGCAATACAGGCTAATCACTTGGGGTGGGAGTTTGAAAAATACATTAATGAGTGCTGCGATGTTGAGAAGTCGTTAGGGCTTACACTGTGCCAGGAAGGATTGGAATATTTTGTCTTAAAGTTGCCTCTTAAAAAAAAAAATGGCATGACGTCTGCTATAAATTGGCTAAAGTAAGAAAACTCAAAAGGAAGGATTTAGGCACTTCTGCTGTCCTGTGGGTCTAAAAATGGGCAATTTTTCAAGCAGAATATGTGCTACCAGGCACAGAGAATACAGAGACACATGCACACGCGCACACAGACAAAGCAACTTTGCCTTCATGTGCCACCGTCAAACCTGGGCTCAAAGCTTCCCTCTTTTCTAGGAAGAAAAACCAAGGCAGAGAAATGACAGGAAGGACCCAAACCAAAAGCCTATTTCTAAAGACTTAGAATCATAGAATCACCAGATTGGAAGAGACCCACCGGATCACTGAGTCCAACCATTTCTATCAAACACTAAACCATGCCCCTCAGCGCCTTGTCCACATGTGCCTTAAACACCTCCAGGGTGGGTGAATCAACCACCTCCCTGGGCAGCCTGTTCCAATGCCCAATGACCCTTTCTGTGAAAAACCATTTCCTAATGTCCAGCCTGAATCTCCCCTGGCGGAGCTTGAGGCCATTCCCGCTCGTCCTGTCCCCTGGCACTTGGAAGAAGAGGCCATCACTTCTGCCAGGAGAGGGCTGAAACTCCAAGATCCAGTTCTCAACCAAAGCAACAGCCCCCAATCCCCATGCCTGGATGTGAAAAGGCAGCTTCTTTGCAAGTATGAATTCCCAGAGAAGCAGACCTTCACCACTGCCGTTGGGGGTAATGGGGTTAAAGCAATCAGGAGAGCATTGTTTTTCACAGAGCCTCCTCAAAGGGTGCAGCTCACCACCACAGATTGTTGGGAGGCCAAAACTGATATATGTTAACTAATACCCAGACAACCTCATGGCAGATAGGAACACTGTGAAGGACCAAGTGCAGTTGCTCCATGCAATTGCTCACTCAGGTCACAGAATCATTGAATCATTACGGTCGGAAAATACCTCTGTGATCATCCAGTCCAACCATCAGCCCAACACCACTGTGCCTACTAAACCTTGTCCTGAAGTGCTATGTCTACACCTCTCCTGGACACCTCCAGGGATGGAGACTCCACCACTTCCCTGGGCAGCCTGTTCCAACGTTTCACCACTCTTTGGGTAAAGAATTTTTTCCTAATATTCAATCTAAACCTTCCCTGGCACAACTTGAGTCCATCTTCTCTTGTCCTATCGCTTGTTAGTTGGGAGAAGAGAGCAGCAGCCACCTCACTATGACCACCTTTCAGGGAGTTGTTAGAGGGTGATAAAGTCTCTCTTCAGCCTCCTCATCTCCAGGCTAAACAACCCAGTTTCTTCAGCTGCTCCTTTATAAGGCTAATGCTCTGGCCTCTTCACTAGCTTTCTTGCCCTTCTCTGAACATGCTCCAGAGCCTCAATGTCCTTTTTGGACTGAGGAGCCCAAAAGTGAACACGGTATTTGAGGTGCAGCCTCAGCAGGGCATGATCACTTCCCTACTCCTGCTGGTCACACCATTTTTGATACAAGCCAGGATGCTATTGGCCTTCTTGGCCACCTGAGCACAAACAAGGTCCCTACATTGCTGGAAGCACTAAGGAATCACCTAGAAGGGTTGCTGTGTATCTGTGCTGTTTCTTAAAAAATCCTCCAGCATACACGGCATTATAGCCTAGGAAAAGCGACAAGGCTAAGAACACAGCAGTGTCATCTTAACAAAGGTATAAACGTATATATCTTAACAAAGATATACATGTCAGCTGCAGAGCATACCTATCTCTTGATGGATCCCCTGGAAGCACAGGCTGTGATGAGGAAGACTGTGTAGCATAAGTGATTTTTTTCCAGCTCTTGCAGGTAGCATTTTCAAATAAGCCCAAGACAGGCAAGTACAAGCCTATGGTCAGCAAATACTCCTAGGAAATGCTGCATCTAGGGACAGGGGAAGTCAGCAAACTGCATCTGCTCAAATAAACCTGCCCTCTTTCAGCCCTTGCACTTGACAAAAGCTCCATCCACTGGCAAACAACAAACTGACTTAGCTTTTTAACTCCATTTAGTTCAAAAGGAAGGATACCAAGGTTTGGGAAAACTTGGAACCACAGCTCAGAGTGAAGTCAAGAACTCAGTGACTCATTCCCCCAGCAACATCACCTCAACGTGAATTACTACTGACAGACATGCATCAAACCCGTCCTCATAAATCTCCAAAGGTGGTTGGCTCCAAACCTCCCCAGCAAAGTACTGCAACAGATTGTCAGAGCACTCTTCCCAGGAGTAGCTGTATAGTCCCTCTCTGTTAACGGAGAAGGACAGATTCATCCTTCATCACCCAGTGACAAGGGGCTCCAGACCAACAACCAGCTGCCCAGGCTAAGCTCCTTTCCTGCAGCACCATAACCTCTCCAGTCTCTGAAGAACCTCCACATACTTTCAAGAGGTTCCAAAAGGGATCACAGGGAACTCACTCCAGGCTACTGTCCCGGTTTGCGCATAACTTGAAGATACAAACCAGCTCTCTGCATGCAGAGCGGATGAATGGAAAACACCCCTGTTCAGTTCCCCAGACAAGCAGTACGCAGGGAGCAGCAAGTTCACTGGTGTGGTCTGACACAGCAATAGAAAACCAGCACATAAATCCAGATGATAAAACAAGTAACAGAATTCTTGGGAACCCAGGCACGATCACATGACATCAAGCAAGGCAATCTTGTGTCCCTCTCCATATCTCCATTCCTGTTGTGCCTACAACCACAGAGCTGCCTACAGTGTACGTAGCACGCAGCACTCAGCACACCTTTAGCCTGTGTCCCCTGGATCACAGCCCTCAGGCACACTGGTTCTGCTCAGAGATCAAGCAGAAGGAGGGAAATCCACTCACTCATGTCCTGATACTGAGTGAAGGGAAGGTCCCTCCCTTCTCCACAGCTACCACGAAGAGGACTAGCTAACCAAGCAGCTTCTGTTGGCGCTGAAGTGCTGGCTCAGCAAACAACATGATCTCAGTTCTCTTAAGCCACCTCCAGTGCCCCTTTATGCGACACCAGCCTTTCCTTCATGTCAGTCCAACACAGCAACAGGACACAGAGATGGAGCCTGCTCTGGTGGACGTTTCAACCCCAGGACTTGGAGCTGGTTTGAAGCTAGAGAGTCCAGCAGCCATTTTTATAGTTGGTGGTTAAAAAGGTCTCCTCCTCTCCCTTAAGCAATAGAACAGTTATAATTTGTAATTGGACATGAAGAGCCAAAAGTCCAAAAATCATAGTTTTAGAAAGCCCATGTGCTTCGAAGATTCAGTCCTCATCAGTGCCCTAAATGCCACCAAAGTCATAAGATACTAGAGATGCCAAGACTGTTGTAGCACCAGAACCTAGAAAATGTTTAAATCTTGAACTTTTCAAAAATCACTTCTCCTCTGGACCATATACAGATACGAGCACCAAAATTAACTCAGTCTTCAATGTCCTTCACAGGTTTGGAAGTGCTCCCAGGCACTCCGAGCCTTCAGTTCCAGAGCCTTGTTCAATTCACGGACTTCCCTCTCTCTCTCTCACAGACGCACTCACGTCTAATTTAATATTAGATCTCGGTTGGGCATATAAACCATGGGCGCACAGGAGAAAGGGGACTTTTCACCAGCAGGGATGGCAGATCTCCAGAACGTTCAAAAGGGGCCGGAAGCCCGACACAACCCATCCACCCCAACTCCTATTAACTCCAACAAATTGTTTATTGCACAACAGAAGAAAAATGTTGCCCCTCTCCCCCAGCCAAGTCTTTCCATGTGTGCTGCACGCGCAGGCTCCCGCCTCCTGCCCCCGCTGGGGAGCCAGCTTTATACCCAGGGAAAGGTAACAGCAGTGATTATTACACACACTATCCCACAGCTCCTCGCTTGTTAAAAAAAAACAAGAGTCTCTTTTGTGCCCAAAATAAAAGGAGATACCTTAATTAGAACAATGCAGGTTGGTGAGCATTAAACACTGAGCCCAGCTGCTGTATGCCATTAAATTCATAAAAAAGGAGGGGGGAAGGAGGGCAGTCTTAACGAGATTACACACATTGACTTTGATCAAGACACAAAAGCACCAAGGCGTTCCAGGGTTTTTATTGCTGTCTTCGGGCTACATTTTAATGGTTACATTAGAAACATGCGAACACAGGCCGGGAGATTTTTTTTGAGACGGCAGAGAGAGTGCAAGCATGCCTTGTGAAAAGGCCTGGTTTAATAAATTGGGGGCTGCAGGGAGAGGCTAGGACTGGGGAACACATGAGTAGCCACTTATTAATTGCTTCCCCTATGCAAGTGCCAAGTTCTAATACAATGTTTTGCTGGACTGTTCCCACCCTGCCTGCCTGGTCGGCAGAAGAGCCATAGGCGGATAGCACGCAGCCAGCTCCATCCTTACCCTCCTCACAGATACCTAGGGAGGAGATGGCTCCCCCTCTGCAAAAGTAAATCCCAACACCTGAGCACCCGGAGTGGGATTTCCCAGTCCTTATGAGCAACTGTAGCTGCTTCACATGAAACAAAGGGACCTGACTGAAGTTGAACAAAGTTGCTGTTGAGCCTAAAAACAACCTGAAATCAGCGCCTCGGATTCAGAAGACGACTTGAGGTTGCTGAGAAGAGGAGGAAGACTTCAGAGTAAAGAAAATGAAAAGGAAATTACTGATTTATCCTCTGCTTGTCATGCTGCTGAAGGACCAGATTACTCTTCACCTTACAGAGCACACATCCACCCAAACACCTCACAGCTACGTACCCACATATGTGTCTTTTATAACATGCTGCTAAAATGTTTACAAAAGCTTGTATAATCTAAATAGTGATGGGGTGTAGCTGAAGAGCTATAAAATACAGCCCAAGGGATAGCCAAGTTATTGAGTTGCTATTAGTACTCAAGCCCACAGGCACTTCACCATCCTGGTAACTTTTCTTGGACAAAACTTTTAAAAGGCAGAATTTAAAGGAGCACGATTGGCTTAATCGTAATTCCAAACGCACAACATGTTCTATAAAGTAGATTTTGTAATGCCTTAGAGGAACAATCTGTAGGAGTGGCATTCCCTTACACTTTTTGCAAACCAACACTGTATCATCTTGCTAGCAAGAGAACAAGAGAGCAAAACTGATTGTTTTCTACCCCCCCAACCTGAATAAAATGGAAGCCTGAAAATCAGCTGTGCAGGGGAAATCAAAAGTTGATTATGAAGCCCACAGTTTTAACAAAGGAAAGGAAAACACATTTTAATAACACTTTAAATTTTATCCCAATGCCCTTTAATACCAGCATAAATTACTACTGTATTGGGTCACCTATGCAATATTCAAGGTAGTCCCCAATACTCCAAACAGAAGAGCATGAAGCCTGAATATTGCGCAGCACTGTCTCAAATAATTTGAAAAATGTAGGTTTATATTCATAAAAGCTCCATTCCACATCATCTATCCCAAAGATGATTCCCTTTGTTTCAGGTTAGGTTTCTCAGAAGCTCCCCGTTCCACAAATTTCAGTGGATTTGGCCTCCATTCTCACAGCTTTACCTCTCTGCATGGATGCCCAATAGGAAATTACTGTAAGGCAAGACTGTCCCTGGCACAGAGCTCTTATGTGAGCAACGTAAGAGTAAGTAAGGGGCAGGACTGTGCTTTGGTCATAATGACTCAAATGAAACTCACTCAGGCGAAAGCTGGAGCGGGATGTCAAACAGCAAGGCTTGGGAAGTCTGCACGCACAGCACTCACGTTGTTTAAGATAAAGCAACAGGCACCTTTGCTGGGGTGATTTAAATGAAGTATCCCAGAAGAGAGGGAAAAGTCTATAAATCAACAAGAAAGTAGCTAAGAGCCTCACCAGAGTCCGCAGCCAGCATTCTTCACAGTGCACATGCCAGCACTGAATGGAAGTCAGGGGCATTGTGTAGGAGTCCTGCGGAGAAGATAAAAACAGGTTATTTCCACAGCAGGGATTTATTGATTAGTTGCCCCTAGCCCCATCACAGTGCCTTTCTTCATGGGTATCATTTCCTTGTATTTTGTATTACAAAGCCCAAGCTTGTGTAAAATCTAAGTTTGTATTTTGGTACTGTTTGTGCAGTAGAGGCAGAAAGTCCCCTGCAGTCCATTTTTCTGTCTTTCCCGAACTCCTGTTGGAAGCTCATAATCCACTCAAGCAGTGACCTGGCTCAGCACAGTTATCACAAGAGCATCTGAAGTTGCTCTGGCCACCTGCCATTATTCTCATCAGAAAGGTCACCAGATCATATAAAAAACAGCGACAGGGTAAGATTAACCCTTATCACAACTCTTAGCTCTGCAGGAACAGATTAGCTACATCTCAAGAACGCCACTGCTCTTTCAGACATTCCTTCTCTTGAGTATTTTCTGTCATTGCTAATAAACCTCTGGAAATCAGCACCAAGCTGTTGTCCCTTCTGTGGGATAAGAGACAGGGACTGTGCTCCCACACCTACAAGTCCTGAGCTGGGAAAGAGAGCACCGTGCATCAAGCTTGAAGCTGCAGAGCAACAAATTCCATCAAGCAGCATTTTCTTCTGCTACCAGCAGAATGAAAACCAAACGGGACACGCAGAGCTCTGCAGACCTGCCATCAGAGGGAGCTGCTGCCCTTCTTTAGGAAGGCCACATCATCTCCGCAGAGCAAGGAGGACCTCGGCAACTTTTAAATGCTCAGACAACATTCCTGTTCTCAACTCTTATGTCTCAGGTCACAGACTCTGCTCTCTCCTATGTATGTAAACCTGCGCATGTAGGAAAAGGACACGTGTATCTGGGAGTTTGTGTATCTGAAAGTCTTCTGAAAACTATATCTACAGATGAACAACCACAAATACCAGTGGAACAATGCAATGCATGCAGAAATTTCAATTGCTAAGAAGATCTAGCACCTTCATTTGGAAGGATAATTAGTGTTTAGGGACAAAGATGAGTTCTCCCTCTCCACCCCAAAGAGAATCAAAGCTTCTCCCCTCCTCAGCAAAGATGCCAAGACATTTCTGATTCATTGCCACAAGTGGAGTGCTACTCACCATGCAAATGAGACATTTATAGCGGTCCCCACGGGAAAGCTGCCTTTCTAACTCACGAACACGAGCCTTTAACGCTTCAAATGTTGTCACAGCAGAGTCTTCTGTAATTCTGCAAAAGATGACGGTAAGTGAGCATCACTGAGCACACAAGACTGTTAAGAGTTCTGGGAAAAACCGATCCCACAAAAGGTCTTGCACTGGAAATGGGAACATTTGAACTAATACACCCAACTTGCGGCGAAAAAAAAAGTTCCTGAAAAGCCCAGTGTGAATTCTTTGAGGTATCCTACTAAAAACTTCCAAACACATCATGACAGAACACAGCAAGACTGGGGTTGCCAACTTCATCCAGAACAAGTTTCCACAAGACATGAACAAGTAAAGAATAGATGGAAAGACTGTCCAGGGAGTTGGTGGAGTCCCCATGCTGGAGGTGTTTAAAAGATGGGTAGATGTGGCGCTTGGGGACATGATTCAGTAGTGGACCTGTAGAGTTGGGCCTGATGCTCTGTAAGGTCTTTTCCAACCTAGTGATTATATGATCAAGCTCATGAAACACGAGATCCGCTCACTGCACGGGATCAACATAATGCCTTTACATTAAAGAAATCCTAGGCTTGTTGGATTCTAATACTGAAAGCAAGGAGAAACCAAAAGCAGTGGACATACTGCCAACAGGATGACTATAAAACCAACTTTACAATCTCTGCTTTCTCATTTCCTAGGGTCATATTTGATGGGCAGGATAATCTCTTTTGTCACAGAGGCAGTGTGCTGAGGGCAGGCAAGTGTATTTTCATGGTTCTGTGAGGCTCGTGAAAAGAGCAACTTGCCAACCTAAAAGCAAGGGCAGAGAGCAATGCTTAGCAAATGAGACGCAGGGAGCATTACATACCAAGATGCATCAGTCCAGCGTGCTGCTAAATCTGGTTTCTAAACAGTGCAGATACAGGGAGGGGCCCTGGAGCATTCCCCAGATAAAGTTTACAATATTGTGTTGACATTAAGGCTTTCATTCTTGTGACAAAACCAAAACAAAACAGCATTTTTCAGGGATGTCGGTGAATTTCAGGCCTGTCCAAACAGACTCCAGCTCAGAAGAACCTGAAGGGCACCTCACCGCCAGGAGCTGCATCAATCACTGCGTAACTCACAGTAGCACCTACATCTTCTGCCTTTTTGGAGGATGATTCATCAACAGGTGGCTAAAACCCGGGTCTACAGGAATTACTACAATGGCAGCAATGAAGTGAGCTGCAATCTCAGCACTCCTGCTGCACGCACGCACTCGCTCCTTTGTTCATTAGTCACTTGTTGCTGGCACGCAGGGAGGGAACTGAGGTATCTCCCACAAGTTGATTCTTCTGCCTTTTCCCCAAGGCTTTGGCAACAGAGCTAGTTGAAAAGATCTTGAGTGACTTTTTTTAATTACGACACTTCAGAAGAAACTGGAGCTGCAGGAGTGCATACGGTTAAGTACGAGTGTTATAAAGCTCCTCCAACTCTACTCCTACCTTTGTACAGATCAGACGCGCTCTGCATGAGCTAACCGAGGAGAGACCTTCACCAGGAGGAGATTCATTGCAAGTGACAGTTGCTAGGAAATGGTGACAACTTTAAAACTGAAACAAAGGCAACAAAAATACACGTCCCATGATAGCCTAGTGGGAGAGGACTGCTTGGGGACAGAGACACTGTGGATTCAAGACCTGGTAAATCAATAAATACTCTTTGAAGCATAATGAAAGAGATCCAGCAGGAGACAGTGCTCCCTGCTGCGAAACACCCACTTGCTCCTACTCATTGGTATAAATTATTATTATATCCCAGCTTTGGTTCTCACCCTCAAGGAAGAGAGCTTGTGTTTTCAAAGAAAGTATAGAAAGGAGAACGGCTTGTCCAAGGAAGAAACAGAATTATTTATTTATAGTTCGAAGATTATTGTGGGATGAGAAAGCCACCTTGCATGCAGTCTGGTCCATCAACAAGCTGATGCTAGACGAAGGCTGCATTTGAACTTGACTTTCCGGAATCCCTTTCTCCTTCCCGCATGCGTAAAGGCACTGGAGGCACAAAGGCAGTGAGTGTGGCTCCTGCCCAAAGCAGGTGGCAAATAGAACCTCAACCCTTGCTAAACTCTCCATTATTACCTGTGGAGCTATCTGTTCTCTGAATGGCAAGGAGAGGGAAAGGTGGAATCCCTGGGCAGATCCAACCAAAGGCCAATTCATCCCCGGTCCCAGCCCAATAACAATCAAAGCTTGAGAAGGAAAAATTTGCCATTGCAACAACCAGAGGAGATAGAAAATGGTTTGTTTATAGAAGTCTAAATGGCTGACCCCCATCAGCCAGTTTCAGAAAGTCTCTGAGATAATCGCACCTGTCCAGTAATAAACGAATGAATCAGAAAAGGAGGCTGAATAGAGGTATAAGCAATAACGCTCAGAAGCTGCCTGATACAATGGCCAATCAATAGGAGGGCTGTAGATCAGGGTGCTAGTTAGCTGGAAAATTACCGCACCGCTGCGTGCGTCACGCTGTAGGGATCCTGAACAATCAATGTGGGAGGTATTGATTTAGTTATTATCACTTCATACGCTCCAGACATTGTTAAATATACATTTATTAACAAGACTGGGGTGCATTGGTAAGAGAGGGAGCTTTTGCCACTGCAGTATCTCCCAGTGCTGATCAAAGATCAACTATGACAGACTTTAAAGTCCATGTTCTCCCTGCCGAGTGTGCTCTCAGGACAAATCCTGATGCACAGCACAGCGCCTAAGATGAAGTTCCTATCTCATAAGACAGATATTTTGGCCATAAGCGAGTATTTTGCACTTGAGATTTTGGGAAAGCCTCCCAGAGCAGCAGCAACCAGGGATGTGGCAGCCAGGGGTCAACCCAAACTGAGCGATAATTGCATGATTGCTTCTGAAAAGCTGGAGGAAATGAGGTCAAGGGAAATAGGGAGAACATTAGTAAATAAAGGAAACTGGAACTACCTCCAGGGATGGAATAAAGACAAGAGTCACTTCCCATGTGTCTGGCTCCCATGGTGGCCAGCACACTTGGGACACATGCCATTCTATTTAGTGATATTTTACCGTCAACCTGCTGCTTGTATCCTAAAGATAAGCATCGCTTAGCAGCAACTCTTCCTGCGGCAGTAACCTTGGGAACTCCCTCAGGCTTCCCTCTTGCGTGCACACCTCGTGTGCGCTTGCTTGGACACAGCTGGGAGCAGTATTTTTACAGAGTAACATTGGGGTGAAGCGGGGGTCAGAAAGCCAAGCTCACGAACAGGGTAGGGCTGTGTACAAGTCACCCTGCCAAGGGAGGCAGAGGGAATTACAGGGAAGAAGGAACCGCCTTGAACAGCTCTGCTCCCTTTGCTTTACCTTGACCTCATACTGGATGTACGAGGACTCCTAACAATTTTGCGCCTCAGTGCTCTGATTTGAGGTGTTTGGATAACATCATTTATCAGCCTCCAGAGAGACCTGCTGAGCACAACCACTGCCAAGAGCAGTGCCTCAAGCCCCAGTGCTGGTGCTTCTCCAGCCACAACAGGGTGAGTGTGCTTGGTGCTACTCGCACTGTCCTCCATGGCTGAGGCTGCACCAAGAGAGCACATCCACACTCTAATCACTTGAGGACCGACATCTCTACTTCAAGCAGGGGAGCCTGAGCAAGAACCTTTAAACAGGAGCAAAAGCACGAAGGAAGGGCTCCTCGTAATGGCAGCTTGGTCTGGCACTTCTCTCTTGGCTTTGTAGTTAATTCTTCGACAACCCTTCAACAACCTCAGGATGCTGGGTACCGAGAAGTCTATGAGACCCAGAAGACAGCTGAAGATAGTTTCCAGTCTTTGTGCCTGGTGTACATCTTCTACCGTTCATAGCATTGTACCTTAAGCACTGAAAATAATCAAAATGGTTTGAGTTGGAATGGACCTTAAAGATCACCCAATTCCAACTCCCCTGCAACGGGCAGGGACACCTCCCACTGGATCCGGTTGCTCAAAGCCTCATCCAACCTGGCCTTGAACACCTCCAGGGATGGGGCAGCCACGACTTCTCCAGGTAACCCGTGCTAATGCCTCAACACACTCACAGGAAAACGATTCTTTCTAATAGCTAATCTAACCTCCCCTCTTTCAGCTTAAAACCATTACCGCTCATCCTATCCCTGCACTTCTTGATAACCAAGAGTCAAGAGAAGCTTTCTTCCTCTGAGCAAGTACTTGCTTTGTTCAGGTAAAAGACCAGAAGAAGGGCACAAAAATACCATGGAAGATGAAAAAGGACCTAGCTGTAGCTATGAGCAGTTACTCAGCTATCGCCTCCTGGGAAATCTCCCCTGGGAAACAGCCGCCCCCCTCTTTGCAGAAAAACTTTAACCCAAACACTGCTTATTTGTCAAACATTAGCATGCATGCGATCTTTGTTTCTCCAAATTAAATCGAGCAATTCCTACCCACTGTCCCAGTGGGCAATCACAAGCAATTCCGTTAATTAAATTATCTCTGATTCTGCAGCTCTGGAATCTCTCAATTGACTAAGTCTGTGCTTTATCATCAACAAAATACTGGACGAAAAAGGAAACAAAAAAAATGCTGATGTCCAAGTGATTGACTTCAGTTAACCCTTCCCAGGTGGATATTAAGAGCTGCTCAAGAAACTGTAGGATTGGAAAGAGCCCAAAAGCAAGACCCTTGTACCAGACACCAGTAGCAGCTGTTTGTTTGTGTTTCCTTTCTACTGTAGAGAAAAAAACAAAATGCATCACATTATCACTGCATCCAGCATCCTGCCTGTTCAAGAGGTGCAGAAAGATGCAAGCCGTGAGCTGCTGAAGAAGTAGAAAACAACCTCAAAGATCAGTAAGGCCCCACGAAAACTCCATCCTCCCCTT
The DNA here is from genome assembly GCA_033558105.1 of Coccyzus lansbergi. Lineage (NCBI taxonomy): Eukaryota > Metazoa > Chordata > Aves > Cuculiformes > Coccyzidae > Coccyzus > Coccyzus lansbergi. The sequence continues at coordinate 65,551 of JAUMJK010000873.1, forward strand.
TCCCAGATCTCAGTTGAGGTACCCTGCTGTTGAGGAGTCTCCATAAAACATTCTCCTTTGGTTTATTTCAACTGGATATAAATTTTCCTTTCTTCATAAATGGCCACACTGTACACAGCATTCCATAAATTTTTACAATTTCGCTGTTTGTGTGTACCTTGTAAAATATGCTTAGCACTGATTAAACGCACCACCAATAAAATTTCATGGCCTACTTTTGACACTTGATATTCTGACCTTCTCTCTTCCTCAAACATTTATTTTTGTTTTCGTACGCCTGTAAACACAGAGTGGCAGAGGGGGAAATGTACAGTACGGCTGACAAACCTGAGAGTGATGTCTATTTTAAAGAAAGCTTTTATCTTCCCTTGTCTGAGGTGGAGAACCTGATCCCGGCAGAACATACATGCCATCTCCCTGCACAAGGGGCAGAGGTCAGGTCACCAGCAGCGTACATATCATAAATATTAGAAACAGACTGGTCGATGCTTTGAAGGAAGAGTCAAGCTAAAGTAAGATTTGAGGAGCAGAGAAATTGCTCCTGGTCACATCCAACCACAGCTGCAGTTGACAATTATTATAACCACTACTACACTGCAGAAGAGGAAGCCTACTCCAGTCCTCACTTTGTGGGGCATAAACCTTTAAGACTTGTGACAAAATCATCAAAAAAATGACCCCAATATCAGTGCACAATCATTTAATTGCAAGCCTTCTCTCATAGCCAATTTTAGGCGAGTGGGCAATTTTTTTCAGAGAAGAGACCAAGTTTTATCAGCCTGTTAACATGTGCACAGCTGCTGAGACACTGGCAGAGCACAATGATGCTGTCTTGGCTTTCACTCATACAGTGTCTTCAACACAACTCCCTTGCTATTTGAGTTCCATACACTAACTAAAAACAACCCAAAGTTTTCAACCTGGTGAAAGAATCTGCCCCCTCTTTCAATTTAGCAAGCACTACCTGCAGTAAGCACTACAGCTAATAATATCAGGAGTTTATTTTGGCAGATAGGGGTGAGCAACATTGAAGTTAGGAGTAGACACGCAGACACAAAGATTTTTTGCGCTTACTAGAGTGCAGGAATCACAGAATGGTTTGGGTCAAAAGGGACTTTTAAGATCATCCACTTCCACCCACCGCCTACCATCAGCAGCGACAACTTCCACTGGATTAGGTTGCTAAAGAATATATTACAAAGCTGAATAAAAAACGTTCACTACTAAGAAGCAAAACACAAATTGATGAGCAAGTTCTTTAGAAGAAAAGGTGGCTCTAAAGGAAAACGGATACAACTCTAGTTTTCAGCATGCAAGTCTCTGAAAGAAGTTCAGTGTCTGGCACTGGTGGCACACTGAGCGTGAATCACCCCAGAACATGTGGGCTACTGGACTGGCTCACTGCACTACTTTTTATTTCACTAGATGAGTTGGTGATAGCAGAAGGGGCCAGATCCCTAGCAGTAAAAAAACTGCCCAGCAGAGCTGTTTGCAGCAGAGCTGTCAAAACACAAAGTGAAATTGAGACCCTCAGTCTGTGAGAATTTCAGTGTTAAAAGCAAACCTTCCGACAAGATACAAACATTTGAGGAGCTAGCTTCCCCTTTATTTAACAAAAAAATCTAATTTATTTGGTTTATTTGTTTTTAGACTAACCTCCTTTGAAAAGGCTGACTTATAATCCTGTAAAACACTGTCGCATGTATTGAGGAAATTGGCAAGGATGCTAATTTATTGTCCTCTAGGAAAAAAAAGCCCTCTTTCCTTGATTAATGTATGTTTTTGTATTGTAAGATATTAAAGAATGTTGCTTCACCTGTAATTATAGAGAATAGTTTATTTTGGCAAAGTGCCCTGGCTTCTGGTTGCCAAGTTATGTATAATGCAATGTTCCCCATTCTAATTTCCGTGTTCTGAGCTGTGAATTTGGAGCGGGGTGCATGCAAGGGCACACACACACACACACGACGCTGAAGCGCTCTCAGTCACGAGCGCCTCTATTTTATACTTGCTTGCACAACTTGTTAATACTGGCATCTGCTTGCCAAATCCAGAGTTTGCTTCTGACTAATTTCATCCTGATGCAAACCAAAAACGTTGTCTTTTTTTTTTTTTTTTTTTCCTCCCACAGAGGAATTATTTCTCTTACACTTGCATGCACCGTTGCGATACCACTGAGGGGAGCTTACTGCTGCAAGAAGGCGTTTTAAGCCGCAGTTAGTAGAGACTTGGGTAAAGATTCCCTGAAGAATTTAATGACAGAAGAATTCATTATGCTTCCAGATCTCCTCCGCCTCTATAACACAGAACCCAACAATGTCTTTGCAGAAGCGGGAAGTAAATTCAGGCGCTGGCTCTTTCTCTCTCTCCTTTTTTTGGCCGGTGTTTCACTGGGACACATGTGCCCAGCCCCAATCAAAACAGAGACAGATGGCACCGCTGATCATTCAGAATGGAAGGAGCATCGGAGTCAGCATGTTTAGATGCATTTGTAGGGCAATGCAGTATCCGTTGGCCACTGGGACTGATTTAAAAAGACGGCGAGTGAAAGTTTGAGCTTGCGCCAAAATTTTAAATGTGCCATTTGAGCAATTACGGTTCGACATGAAAGCTGGGAGAAAGAATGCACGGGTCATTCTGATTTCGATTTAGAGACTATGTTCCCTGCTCCAAAGAGAAAATAAACACAATCCCATTGCTTTACTGGCGCAGCTTTGGTTATGCTAGGGAAGAGTATTTTTGCTTCAGCAAGGTTTTGTTGAGGCAGCACAGGCTGAGTTAGAAAATGATTCTCTAAAGCTAAGTTCCGAAATAGAAATAATTGCACATCTATTGCATTAATATCTCAGTTCACTTTTCAAGTGTATCCTGCATCCTGGTGACATTTATCATATTTGTAACAGATCTGTGAAGGTGCATCATGGTCTCTACCTTAGTAAAATCCAGGAACACAAAAGGCAGGCAGTGGAGGTGGAAAATGCAGCTCCTCTCCCTGCTGAGGCACACGAATTAGAAGTTCCAGCCTACTGAAACTTGCCTCTACCCACAAGTAAACATGTTTGGATTAAGACCAAGCTCCATGTATAGCCAAGCACCTATATTTTCCTACGGGAAGACTTATGGCAGCTGTAACCCATCATCTTACTGTGGCCTGGAGGCAGTCAAGAGATTATTGGTAGCCTTGGTTGGACGGTTAGGTACAAAATAATAAAATATCCCTGAAGTGAAAGAGGAGTAGTAAATTTCTAGGGCTGAAAGGTGTTCAGAAGGTTGGACACACAGCCAAGTCTTGCAGCCTGCCTCTGTGCACAATGAAATACCTTCTACTCCCATGGCCTGCATCCAAACGGCTGAAATAAACAGGAAATATCTATGTTACTACAGCAGCACTTGGATTCATCTGCAGCCTTTTAAGGGCTTTACCGTGGAGGTGATCTGCTTTCCAGAACTTCCATTCATGACTGCTGATTGGAGACACACAAGGGCAGTGCGATAACACATCCTCCAGGCAGCTTCCTACAACTGCTGCTGCCACCCTAGAACTTTTACACTGCTGCTGTTTCCGTTACGGGTAAAAAAAGGATCAGAATTAGCATCATTTAAGGTAATCACGCCTTCAAAAAGAAACATGAGGCTATTAAAAGGTGGCTACAGCACATAAGTATCACATAACGGTGACCCCAGAGCTGGAAGAGGAAACCAGCAATGCAGGGGAAGGACAGGTCAGGAGCTGGCTATTTGGGGGCAAAGCAGGAATGCTTTTGCAACTGAGTGGGAAACTGAGCTTTTTGTAGACAGATACCACTAAAAAGGAATAAAGAAGCGAACACAGAAATAAGATGAAGTGCCTGCTGTGATGGGGAGTGAGTAAGGTTAAGACAAGCATCGACACTGAAGTGAGGGCAAAAAATCAACATGGACATTAAACTATGTTAACTACATTACTCGCTATTGCATTGCTTCTGTAAAGGCAGTCCTGGGGTCTGCATTACAAAGGCAGAGGAAATAGGAAAGCACAATGAATTGCTCTGTCATTAGGATTTTTTTTGGAAATCTTCACCACGCTCCAACTAAATGTGGCTTAAAACTCCTTCTTGCAGCAGTAATCTCCCCTCAGCAGTATTGCAACTGCGCATGCAAGTGTAAGAGAAATAATTACAGACTCTATAGTTATCCCAGACAAGGTTTAGTGGTAAGTAATACAAACTAGGTTTTTTTTTTTTTTGGTACTACTTCATATTTATACTTACTAACAGTAGTCTAAGAAATGCATAAACTACTGAGAGCCATAATTATAATCATCCTGATGTCATACAGCAGCTGGCAGAGCACAAACACTTATGGAGTCCTGCCACAACAGTCAGTGAGTGCCAAAGGAAGCAGTAGCCCTATTAACACCAGTGAGCAGCCAGGGCTGCCTTTCAACAGATGCATGACAGCAACAGCAAACTGGCAGCCAGTGGAGCACAACATGATCCCTTTTCTGCTCTTCAAAGGAACATTTCCATCCAAACAAGAGAATGCAGCCTACGTGAAAAATAACTGTTACTTTTCTCCTGAGAACATGCCGGCACCATACAAACATTTCCTAAAGAAAAAAATCATCAGTCCCTGCCTCTCAATTCTCGCGGTGTAGGTGAGGGATGTGAACAAACAGTCATATCCTCGAGGTGTTTTCAGAAGGAACACAGCAGGACCTACAATGCTCCATCAGAGACTTTGTTAAACACAACAGGCTAATTTTAGGGACGAGCCTTCTCTCTGACAAGCTGTTCAAACACCTAAGGGCAGAATTCCACTGCTAGAAGGCAGTTGTTTGTGTTTTATAAGCTGAAGTTTCTCTTACCTATAGAATAACTCCAATATTTCACAGGGAATCATCATCCATCTAACTGAAGTACCCTCTAACGGACCATCAGCCTCATATCCCCTTTGAAATAGCACAGCTGAGCACTTGCTGGGCCTCGATTTATTTTTTACCTTCTAAGACATCTTGCTAACTCTATAGCTCAATAGTGACAGTCGAATTTCACACTGCGATAGCCCCCCATCGATTTTTCACTCCCAGGAAGCAACTCCACAAATTAAAGTTAACAGCGTTTCTGAAACTAAGAAGCAAAAAAAAGAAAAAAAAAAAAAAAGGAGGAGGCACGCAAAGAGACACGAAGGGCAGGTGCCTAAACCACACCCCTAACATCAGAATAAAATCCGTTCCTGGGTTTTTCATCAGTTACAGGACAGGGATGCTACTGCCTCTGTAGTCAACAGCCACCCTGGGGTTGCAGACACTTCAGCTTTAAAACATCACAAGTTCAACAGACAGAAGAGTCCCTCCCTGCATGAAGACATCAAATATGTGTCTAAAGAAAAACTGCCCCAAGGCATGAGAATTAGACCACACTTCTGGACACAGTCACACCGAACAGAGATGCCACCTTCCCCCCAGATCTCGGCTCATACACTCAGCGTGTCCTGCCGAGCTTCGTTAACCGCTAGCCTGTGATGAACCACAACACTACTACTGTGGCGCAGTGGTAGTAACGTTTGAGACCATCGTTGGCACACGCCACTTCTACCAAACAGTTAAAAGAGAGAGCAGAATAAAGAAATGCCGTCCAGAAGTCTGCTCTCCATCATCACAACCTAGAGGATGAAGCAAAGCTGAAGTTGAACTTCATAAATAAATGGAGCATCTACCCATGCACCCTTACAACACTCTACCCCAGTATACACTACAAGCGTATATTACTTACTATGGAATTATTGAAAGGAAGAACTAATGCCTAACAAAGATAAAAAGAACTTTCTCAGCCTGGCTTTGACAATCCCAAGCTCCAGGTCAGTTTCCTGGATCCTGTCTCAAGTTTACACAGGTTGAACTAGGACTGGACGCACCAATAGCATCGTGCTCTCTATTATCAGAGTCAGTTAATTTAGGAAAAGTTATTTTTTTTAATTCTGTCTTTGCTCTACAATGTTTCTGTCTCCCACCAAAGCCCATTAATGGTGTGACACTGCAGAGAAGTGCTGGAGACCACTTATTCTCTGGTATGAATTCACAACAGCTTCTGCTTCGCTCTGACGGATCAGCTTAAGCGTTGCTGCATCTCTTTCAGGCCTCTGCTAATCCTCTGGCTTCACACTCACTCTATTCCCATCTCGACTCGTCTGCCCAGAAGCACAGTGTCTGTGACAGACACTGCTACCTCCTAGACTGCTCTCACACGCTTGACTCTTTGCACAAGGATCCCAATCTAAACTCTGTTTAATTTTAACCGCTGCTCCTTCTTGTGCTGCTGCACCAGAGTCCCTCAGGAGCCGATGCTTTTAGAAGAGTTGGATTGGAAAGAAGTGAGATGAGGGGGAAGGGGGAGAAAGAGACAGCGAAAATAAACCAAACACAATTGCTTTTTGTCTCTAAAACCCTCTTTTTAACCCAACGAGCATCTCATCCAATGAAGCATGATGAGCATGAAGTGTTATATAAAGAAGATAATTATAAAGGGATTTAATGCTTGGCAGACTCGTATCGCAAGGTTTATCGCAGAGGTAGCATACTCACTTAAATAGCCTTGTGTCCAGGTTTGCTATTATGCGGGCAGCGTGGCTGGGGCCAAGCGGAATAAGAAACAAGATTTGTTTTACGAAAAAAAAGGAGCACAGCCCCCTTCCCACCAAGGATCGCAGCTCCAGTCCCACCTCTTTCCACTTCTGTCCCATCCCTGATTAATGATGTTGTCTGCCTGATTTATGACCCACCCCAATAGATTAGAGTTTCCCTCTTCAACCCCCCCCCCCCACCTCACCCCCTCCAGAAGGCATAGCCACACTCCGCTGGAAATATTAGAGAATTATTAAATAAACATTCATACGTCATGTCTCTTCCCATACTGAGCTCATCGTAGTCAACGCTCAGCGGCCGGGTCCTGTTTGCTTTGGGGCTGACACCAAACAGCTGGAGTGATTCATGGAGAGGCTGGCTACAATGCTCTGTGCCATATATCATGCTCGCAGCGCTCCCTGCCCCGGCGGAGATAAACTGATCAACCACAACGGGCTGGAATGAATTTATGACAACACAAAATTGAGGAAAACAAATGGGAGGTGACCCAGTGGGCCACTAACCCAGACTCTCTTGCTGGCCTGCAATCTCGTCTGGTGGCAGAAAGCAAAATTGAACATTGGCACTCTGAATTAAGATGCTGGCTTTTAACCCCGGGGAACCTCGGTTTCAAAATGGCACCACATCCGTGCAGGCAGCATCTTGGGAAGAAATGGGGAAGGAAGACTTTTTGCAGGGAAGGTGCTTTTTCTGTGCATGATGGTGCTTCAGCTGAGAGCATGATGTTGGCAGGGGAGTCACGGAGGGTGCCTGGGCAACTAGGGTTGCTCTCCCCAAGTAAAGCTGCCTCTGCAGGCCAAGGTAAAGGACTGTTGCACTAGCTGAGGTTTGCCTTCATGGTGGATGGGATCATTAGGAGATGCGCAGAGCTCAGGCAGTGCAACAATCCTCCTTTTTTTGTCCCATGAACCTTCAGCACCCTCGGGTGTCTCTCAGACACCTCATGTTGGGGAGAGTAGAAAAGCTCAACAGGGCTCAAGACACCTTGCAGTGCTATGAAGGAGAGGTAGGACCAATACCACCTCTCTCATTACCTATGGCTGCCATCTGAAGTTCCACACAATCAGTGAGAAATCCATGACCTGGCACGGCTGTGAGGTGAGCTGGGACCAGCACCATGTCTCTCATTACCTGTGGCTGCCATCTGCAGTTCAACACAACTCAGATGAGGTCAACCTGTCCAAGCTATTGATGACCTGGCACAGTACAAGAAGCAGGGCAACAAACACAGACTTGCCCTAAATTCCGCCTAGTCATTCCACAGGCAAAAGGCGCTTCCATGAAAAACTGAGTTTAGATTAAATCAACTTGCTCGAGCAAAAAGCTTCAGCTGTGTGCCAAAAGTAGCACCACTTGCTGTGTTGTAATAAACGATTAAAAAACAAACAAAACCACATCATTCTCCTTGCCTAGACTTATTTTTGGAAGAGGGGAGGGAGAAGGAACGTCATTCTTATGAGAGGAGGATCAATATGCGGATCGCTGCTAACTCTATTAGCTGCTGCTCTAAACAGAGAACACTGCCGACGCAGGTGGGAAGCCACATGTTCCTGGGCACTTCAAAAAATGCTAATCAGATGCCAATCAATAGCGCTCAGTTTTAAAGGCAAAAATTAAAGTTACAAACAATAGAGTAAAGTGATGTTGCCAAAAACTTCCTGTAAGCGCCACCCAAACCAAGAAAAATGAAACCAATTTAGCTCCACATTAAGAAACAGGAACTCGAGATGAATCAATTTAGCCTGTTGGGCTGGATCGCCATATATCATGGCTCAGCAGTGGAGTGGGAAACAGCCAGACAGTGCGAAACCCTTCCCCCTCCTTTTCCTAGGCTTCTAGCTCTGATCCCTGTTATCAATTAATTTAACAGAACCCCTCTACACAGACAAGCACACAGAGCATTCAGACTCCTTAAATGGCAGGACAGAAACTATTTATCACACACAAATCTCAAAGGAAAGAAAGAGAGGGGGGTAGAAAGCAGTTAGGAATTCTCTACCTGAAACATCAACTTGCTTTCTGAACCTTGGTGAAATAGAGGGTCTTAAAAAGCTTTCCCTGTTACTTTCAAAAAAAAATCAACATTATTGGAAAGACTCAGCAAGGCATGTAAGGCTTTTCCTGTAATTTCTATTGGGTCTTGCTGACTTTTTGCACCCCTTGCAGAACTGAAGCTTTAGCAGGACAAGGTTATAGCAGAGCATGGTGTGCGAGTGCACACACACACACACACACACACTCACTCCCCCTACTTCACAGCAGCGCTAGCACGAGTGTTGTTTGGAAAGGATTCTGGGATCCTTCAAAAGGTGCTAGCTAAAGCCTCTTTGATCAGATTATTAAAGCTATGTCAATTTTATCACTTGAGCTCAAGTGTTCTGGAAAATGTCAAATCCTTTCAGCTCCTGCAGTTTAAAGATTTTCTATAGGAGTGGATGTGGGAGGGTGGAGGGCTGCTGGGCTGACAGGCAGGAGGCCCAAAGGGAAGCCAAGCAGTGGTTGAGACAGAGGCTGACAGATTAGGGTAGGAGGGATGTGTACATCCTTGGGTCTCTGCTACCAAGGCAAGGGTTGGCTCATTCTAAGGACAAAGATGCTCCTGCACTAACTTGCGAGCTCCCCAACTCAGTGGTCTTTGGCCGAAGTCTGCTCACCAAGAAGCACTGAACAGCAGACAGTCCACAACTGAGACATGCTAATAAAATGCCTTGTAAAAACGGAAGCACTGAGACAGCACAGCAGCATTAAAAGTTTCCTCTGCAGCAGAGAGTTTCCCCAGTTAACCGTGACTGTGAACATACGCTTTACCAGGCTGCCTGAAATGTCAGAGATCCTGTAATGCACCCGGGACACAAGCTCTCAAGCCAGGACCAGAGGCAGGAGAACAAACTACATTAAAAATCATTTCTGTAACTCAGATTAACACAACCTCCAGACTTTTCCCCTATCCCAATTTATTAATGGACCTGATCCCCAAAATGCAAACACCACCTGTTTAAAATTGACGATTATCTCTCATTGCTTCCACCTTGTTCATGCTGTTTTGTCTCTCACTTGGTCTTGGGGCAACATTTTATAATAATCAACTCCACCGCAATCAATGCAGTCCATGCAGCAGTGAAGAGCCTGTAGTTTTAGGCTTGCATTGTCAAATCTGCCTGAGCAGTAAGTCACCCTAGCAGGGTGCTGAGAAGAGGGGTTGTTGCTCAAATGCACAGTGCAGATAAATCCATTTATTTAGGCTGCAGGCTACTCAGGGAGCAGAAAGAGACAGGAAAGGAGATGGCCAGGAGCCTCTGCACTATGGTATATTAAAACACTGGGACTTTGTTTTCAATCACCTGGAAGGGCTGCAGGTAAAAACCTCAGGAACTGAGACGTTATTTTCATTAGCAACTATACAAAGGTGAAATCTGGATTTTAAGGGAAAAGAAATTCTTTCAGTGATGCTTCAGTCAAGTTATGGGTCTGCTGGGATTCCCTTTTTCTGGTGAGATGGAGGGCGGAATGTGGAGGTACAATAGAGAAAATAGAACAGAAATCATGTGAAGAATTGCCCTCAAAAACCAAGGTGCAACAATAAGGTAACTTCTCCAGTAAAAGCAGGATCCCGTGATACACTGATAGCGGAAATCCTGCAGGTGGTATAAAAAAAAAAAATCAAGGCACAGCTTGACAAGTCAATTGTTCTTGTCGGGTTAAAGTGGGTTTGAATCTTCACCTCCTGTCCAAAGTCCCAGCTCTAGTCTAAGCAGTTATGTACCACACAACATATCTGAAACCCCACCATAATCAGAAGGTGGTGGAAAGCATGGATATATCTACATATTTTAAAATAAGGCAATTTGCAATAGAGAAGCCCTTTGGAGATTGCGCTCAATTCCCTCTCACTCTGTACCTGCTCAGGCAGATATCTGGGGGGGAACTCCCAAAGGCCCCTGTGGACACAGCAGCAGCGAGGGTACCAATAGCTCCAAGACCAGGCTTCACGCTGGAGCACAACTTCGTTTCTCAGAAGTAAAAACTTCAAATACTACACTCAGGCTAGCACTGCTTCTGAGAACACCAGAAGGGATACTATGGTTCCTTAAAACAAGAACAATGAAAGCTATCTGCTTTACACTCACTTTTCAATGTCACTGTTCTTACAGGTCTTCTGCATGGTCTCCTGTTTACTGCTTTCACCATTACTCGTTGAGGGCATTTCTGTTGAGGACAGAACAGAAAAATTAGTATGAAAAGATTTGATCATTGCAACAAAACAACCTAAGAGAGTTAGTTTCAGAAGCAGAAGATGCCAATGAGTCATTTTCATGTAAATTCTTGGAATCAGAGAGTGGAGACTGAAGCCACATGTCCCTGTCTGGCAGGAAGGCCCTCTCTCTGGATGGCATGATTCTATGATCTAGGGCTGAAGAAACAGCCCCCATGCTCTCCCCACTTCACACTAACTGACCATCACAGATGCACCAGTTGTTTAAGCCAAAGTTAACTTCCAGTTAACTGCTACACCAAAGTTAACGTCTAGAAAGCTGGGTCTGGAGCAAACCCACCCAGCCCAGACCCTGCTCTCACTTTCTCCCTTTTTCTGAGACTCCTCAGACACAGAGAGAAAACCATATGCCAGGTAACTAGAATGACAGAACAGTCTGCTCACAGCTATCCTCTGCCAGCAGTCCTGTAGCTCCTCCCAGGATTGGGGAGGATGTGAGATTCCAGTCGGAGATGAACCAGATGAACTGTTCTAGGGCCAGTCCCTGGGCTGAAGTTTCAGCAACGCAACTTCAGGTAAAAGATACGAAGAAAACAGCTCTTAACAAGCACCATCAAGGCTGCTTCCTCATCACCTCTGTGGCTGTAGTTACTGAAGCTGAACACACCTACAAGGGAGTGCTCCTACATGACAGAAAGTGAATGTGATTGCCTATACCACAGAAGAAAATGCCTGCGATAGATATCCTATGTTCTCCATTTAATCATTATGCCTTGGGCAAAACTGGTTCTACCCCTCCCCCCTCTCACTGGCAAGCAGCTATGTCTTGTAGGTACTTTCAAGGCTGGGAATCAAATGCCCAAAGCATTACAGTAACAGAACAGGGAATAAAATCATGAGGACAAGTCTCTTCAGGTCGCTGAGCTTCAGTTCTCTTCCTAAGGGAGCTAAAGCAACACTGCCCAGCTCTGGAAATGGATTTGGCATCTACAGCTGGAAAGCGCCAGGTTTTATTATTCTCATATTTCCACTAGGTTGTTGCTTACACTTCCAGTGCTGCAGGCATTAAATAAAAAAACCCAGCAGTCAAATAGGTTTAACATCCCCCACCCAGCTTAATGCTATGAGCTCTGAAATAATGCATGCAAAGGTACAATTTCCTATCCACTCGTTTGCTCTGGTGTTTCAACTACAGGTCATGAAGTAGGACAGATCCTAGACTTCCCATTCTAAAGGTGCAGGTTTCAGAGCTGCCAGCTTTTCTTGCCATAAAGAGGCCAGAAAGAATAAGACCTGCCCAACAAGATCATAATACAGGTCTCTAGGTCTCTCTCCTTTTAAAGATGGGAAGATGAGGAAGCAGTTGAAAAAAACCCAAGTACCAGGTGTCTGCATAGTTTAAAACCCCAACAGTTGAACAGTAGCAATCACATAGTAAAGCTCTGATGGATCCTTCTGTGACACAGCAGGATGTCTTTTAGAGACATGACACCAAGTCAATCTGACCTCCAGCTGTTATCACTGTGCCAGTTGAGGCTGCATTTTTGGAAACTCCCCCGGCTGCCGCTTACTACAGTTAATTGTGCTGTAAAGTTTCAAAAAGATAGTGTGATTGTGTTTATGCATCTGCTGGTATCATGCGAGAGTGTTTGTAACTACCATTTGCCTAAGGACTGGCAATCAGAAGATACAGGATATCTATCTGCCCTCCTGCAGAATATGAATTAATAATTTACAAGTTCAACACTCACCGTCGCTGGCCCATTTAGAAAACTCCGGTGTTATTCGAGTGCTGGGTGTGCCACCACTGAAAAAAAAAAAAAAGGGTAGAATGCTAAAGGCTGTATGTGGAAAATTTTGCTGCTCGGGAAAAGCTACCCTTCCACCCACCAACCCTCTACACCACCTCCCCCTCAGTACTTCTATCCACAAATCCAGGTTTCAAAATGTGAGCGGTTGGCCTGCTGCAGGAGGTGTTTTTGTGCTAGTCCACATTTCCAGTAACGTGCTCCCAGCTTGCACTCCTGGTTGCAACCTCTGCTGAATCACACAGGGGTTGTGGTGCTGACTGAAGCCTTAGGATTCAAACAGAATCTGTAACCTAAGGCTCATTTTGAATACATGTCTCAAACATGAAAACCTTACTCGTGAACAGAAATGCTCAGTGTAGCAATAACTTCTCCCTTTAGGAATAACTTTACACCTTTACAAGCCCTATTTTTTCCACCTTCCCATGTGAAGAACAACAGCATTGAAGTACAGACGACTCCTAACCTTGTCCACTGTCTTGCAAGCCCGAAAGAGAGCCTCTAAGAGAAAGGAATCTTCTACAGGCTGTGCAACTGTAACTGTATAACATTTTAGCTCTATGACCTAAGACAGTTGCACTCCAAAGGTAACGTAGGCTCACACTTCAGGGCATCAGCTACCCTACTGCGTTTCTGCAGAAATGTACCAGAATTTCAAAGTACTTTTACAAGCAACAACATTTCTAGTTTTAGAGTTGAACAAACACCTCATGCAAGATGTGCAAAGACCTTGCCCGAAGAACGAAACAATGTGCTAGGTGCAAACCACGTGAAGAACTGGGTCTCCTGACCTTGGGTCAGTCATCTCCCCAAGCACCTAACTGTCTGCAGTCACTGATATGGGATATCCCAATTTCCTCCTGCTACAATACTACTTTGCTGGCATTGAAGGAGCTTTGGCATCTTTGAACCCTTGCCTATGGACTAGCATGGTTAGCAAAGTGTTCAACAGCCCAATGGTTTGGATCTACTGTGGCAAATGCCACTTTTCTATGGAGTGGAACCTAATTTTGAACTAGCATTCCTTTCAGGCTAAGCAGTAAGAAAACTTCATTTCACTGCTCTATCAATTACTTCAAACTTGACCTCACAGGATCACTCACTGAAAGAGATAGAGGGGTAATTTAAGCCCCGTTTTATGCAGGGTAGAGGGCTTTGAAAGCAATACCACCTCCCTGATAAGATTAATTTTAGTTGCCTGAAACGCTTCCCCAAGTGCTCTGAATGCTGGCTGCCTCCATTCTCCACATATGTACGTGGGCAGAGGACGCATCCTGCCCTTACCTCAGAGCTGAAGGCAAAGGATTAGTTTGTGTATCCCACAACACAGAATGGGATGCAATGAAAACACACCTCAAGTGCCAGATTCCTAGTGTGCCAAACGAGAGTCAGATGGGATCACTTTATACTACTACTAAGAGGCCGCATTTCATCATGAAGCAAGTTGATGCATTAGGCCTTTGTATAGTTTCCTTGTCACCAGAATTCATGGTCTGTCCAGCACTGTTCTGGGAAAAAGGCACTGCTGAGCAGCAGGGTAGTGGAATGAGGGAGAGTTTGCAGTGAGGCTTTATGGGGCTGCACGGTTAGAAACACAAACCCACCCATCACACTGTGCTGCTTTGTAAGTCTCTCTTGCTGCCAATATCATGCTCAAGTGAACATGTGTATTCCACAAAATGACATTCCTCAGAAGTAACAGAAGCAAATTAGAAAAGCACAGTACTTACTTTAAAACAGCACCTCGGAGCGCCTCCCTCTCTTTGGCTTCACCTGGCTCTTCCCCAGTGCAAGGGATAACGTCTGCCTCTGTGTACCTGAGCACAAGGGGTTAAGGAATGTACAGCCTTGCTGCAGACAGTGGAAAGGCTTTTGAGATAGCTGGGGCATTATCTAGGACACAGAAAAAAATAATTCCAACTGCGAACACCTCAAAAGAAGAGGAGCTGGTATCCATGGAGTGACTTCCTTTTACATCCTGGATTAAAGTTTTGCTTTAGGTGAAAAGAAACAGAACATGATGCTACAGCCTCTTAGAAGGGCAAACCCAATTTCTCAACCTCTGCAAGCTTAATTCGCACAATTCCTCTATTTCTGTTTTGAGGTACCAGTTCGGGGTCGGGCTCCAGTCTTAAAGGCTGGTACAGATGTCAATAAAATCTAATTCTATAGCTGTACATTCCCTCTCATCACAGCTAAGTCAACATCTGCGTATTACCCTTGTAGAAGCTCCTCCTCGATGGGTGCAGAGGTCCCGCAGGGCAGAAGTCTGCCCACTGCTCTCCCAGAGCTGTGCCTGGAGAGCCTGGCTCCAAGATAGAAAAAGTTCCAAAACCCTCCCACTTAATGATAGTGAGAAACACTAGTTTTGATCTCCTGCAACGTCTGCTACAGACTTCACCAACTGGGTCAGAAACAATGCTGCATCAACAGCAGGATCTCGAAGGCAGCAACTGGGAATCCCTTCTAGTTTAACCAACACAGGAACTGGGAAAAGAGGTGCCATTTTCAGCAGAGCTGGACACAGATTATCCACCACTACCCAGGGCAGTGCTGTAGGAAAGCTGGCTAAAGATGCAACTACAGGTTCCCCTCACAGTAAGAGCCTTTCAAAAACGATACTGTGGTTTCCCGTATTCAAGTGTGTCGTCCCCATCCACATCCAGGTCAGCGTCACTGTCTGGATTCTCCTTGCCACTGCACATGATAAACCCAGAACCTGGAAGAAAATAAAACATGTGGATGAGTATTTGAATGGGAGATGAAGAGAAGGAGATTTCCTATGGATGGTCGGTTAGCACCAGTCTGTGGTTGGTCTTTAATCTGAACAGCCTCACATAAGGTACCATCTCTAAAGATTGCACAGAACACATTCTCGGAAATGGGTGCTGCATTTTATGCTCTAAAATGCTGCTCAACACTGAAACCAAAACATTCTTGAACTTTTGCTCTCCACACGAGTTATCTGAAAGTTGAAGGCACTGGAAGTTTCTCCTTCAAAGGCAAAAACTGACGCAAAATGGAGAAGATCAACTCTTCATAGAAGTGGTTAACACAAAAATGACTTGCCTAGCAGGAAAGAGAAGGCCACAGAGATGTTCTGACTTAATCCTTATTTCAGGAGCAGAGTGCAGGAAGAGTTAAAAATACAATTAGAAATATCTTTTTTTAAAAAAATGTGCTTAGTCACTGCTTATATTTTTACAATATGAAATGTTTAAAAAAGTAAACTTCTTTCTACAACAAGATCAGACTCCACAGTTATTAACAACCCCTCACAAGCATTACTTAAAAGCAAATTCCAGTGCAAGGCAATTAGTCCTGCACTTCGAGCGAGGGTGGATCAGGCACAAGTCAAGTCCTAATTCCAGCAGCAAGCAAGAGTAAACAGTTACACCCCAGACTGAACTGTGTCACTTCCGAACAACACAAACATATCTGTTAATTCTCAAGCATTTTGTTGACTGCGTTATTGCTGACTGTCATCAGGTATCTTTTAATTGAATCTGCATGCAGGCACCTAAGCTGTTTGCAGACATAAGCTACATACATAGAAACTGGCTCATTCTGGCTGCCCCCACTAGGGTCTTTCACTCAGCATCCCACTCTCCAGGCAGCAGACACGGACGCTTGGCTCACAGACAGAAAGTTCCTGTTGGAGTCTGAAGAACCTGGCACATCCATGTGGCTGCTGACCCAGGTCTATGGCTAGACCAGGGAGCACATCCCACTGGCAAATGCTGAAAGAGTAAGGTAGAGGTAGCCTGGGCTTTGCACAATGTCCCTGAAGCAATACATTCTTGCACTGTGAATGTGGTTCTATATGCAGAAGACAGGCTAAAATTAAGGTAGAAACACTGAATATAATTTGCGTGTCTGAAGAATGACATTCCCAAGCGTTATGGTATCCCTTTTAGTGCTACAGATGCTTGAGTCTGTTCATCCTACTGAGCTCCCACCAGCACACTTAGACAAGCCTGTGCTGTCAGCAGCAAACTTGTACTTTCCCAGCCCAGAACAGTGAGCTATATTTCTAACAGCCTGCACTCGTGCAGAGAGCAGGGCAAGGCGAAGGTGTCATTTCCAAGGACACCACGCAGACAGTTCTTTACTGAAGCTCTCTAGGAATGGACGTTCTTGCTGATTCATTAAGCCTCCAATAAAATTTGTTTATATGGATTTGATATTTCTCTTCCCTGAATATAAAGAAGGTCCTTAACGAGTGATAGCTGTAGCATGACAACGATTTTAAGACTAACCTTTCCCTAGAAGCATAAACTACCTTTTACTTCAAAGTAATTGCCAAGCTTAATTTCCAGCAGAGGGAACAGAACAGCATTGACGATGCAGCATCCTCTGCCTGTACTGCAGAAGCCACACTCGCAGGTCAGCTCTGTGGTTCACAGGGGCAGCCCTCTTCCAGCAGACCCCCCCCATAAAGTGTTTCACGGACCGGCTGCATGTTGCCAGCCAACATGTGTCACGAGCTGCCTTCTCTTGCTGCAATGGCTCATGTGGTAAATCTTGAAGGCTTCAGTTCATCACAATGTTTGGGAGAAAATTTAGAGGAGTAAGAGAGACCTGTCAAAGAAGCTGGATAGTCTTTCAAACCTGCCTTAGAAGTCGCAGCGGGTGACAGGGTGGTAATTTACAGGTGTGGCATTTAACCTGCGGTAACACCATCCCTTGCACCTGGCATTACTTCAGCCCATCACTTCTCAAAGGTCATAAACTTTGGACCCACAGATCTTCATTTTTCCTGGGGCTATGAGAAACACAAATCATGCAACGCGGGAGCTGCAGCCTGGCCAGTCCTGGCAGTGATCCGAATCTTAGTCAGACAATGAATGCTAGGAGCAAGTGCCTTGGGAGGGGGGGGAAAGGTGTCCAAAAGGTGAATGTAAGTGGGACTGCTCCCTGTGTCCCTCTCTCTGTAAGGATGCCAAGCACACAGCAAACGTGCACTTTTCCATCAATTTTGTTTCCAAGTGACTCAAGCCAAGCAGTGGTTTATGGTTGGAGCTTAAGAAAAGAAAATCTGCTTACTGCAATACAATTTACAAATATTAAGGCACCTTAACTTCAGAATCCTGGTGTCCTTGCTCTGAAAACCTTTGTACTTAAGAAAATCCTCTTTTAAGTCTGTAAAGAAAATACTCCACAGACCTTTTGCAGAATTTAGCTCTGTAATAGAAACCACCGCATTCCCAACAGAGTACTAGATCCCCCACACAAGAAGGGTACAGAAGAAGGCTTGGGGACTATGTTTTATGATAGCAGATACGCACTGGGATAGCTGATGTAGCACTGTGGTCAAGAGAGGAGGGCACAGCAGAGAAGTTCATAGGTTAAGATGAGGGGCAGGAGAAGAGCAAGTTTTCTTGTTTGATCAAACAAAGACTCCCACACCAGGGTCTAAAGTAACCTGGAAATAAGTTGATCCAACTCCTAGGTTTTCGTGAAATACAGATTCCATTTTTTTTTGAACACGACCAAGTGCAATTCAGTGTGCACATTACAAAAACCCAAACAAACTGATTCAGAAATTGTATGTTAACAAACCTCCATGTACCTAGGAAAGACTGAATGTAACCTGTATGATCAATTTTAGGACTACAGAGGCTGCTATAAAATAAAGGAAAAATGAAATCCACAAAATACATTTCCAACGTGAACTGAAAAGTCCTTGAATCCCAGTACAGCCACTGCATGCAAGAGAACACCAAAGAACAGGATGCAGAGCTTGGTCCAGCATCACCTGTGGAGTGGATGGCCTGCCACCAGCATCCTAACGCCCTTTCATCTGCAGCAGGGATGGATTTAGAGGCCAGTTCCAGCAGGTTGGGGTTTGGTGCCACAATTTCGACCTGACCCTCCTTGTCTGACTTCCTGGGGTTGCTTCCATGCACAAAGCCAGTAAAAACACCCATGCAGCTGTTCAAATATTTGACGTCTGAACTGCTTGACATTATTCATTCATCTCAGGCTCATTCAAACCAGATTTCTGGATGAGTGCTGTTGTAAATGGATTAAGAGGAGCACTAAATGCAAGGAAGGCCCAAAAAGATCACACCTGCTTCTTGCTAACTCAGCCCGAGTGTAAAGAGGGCTCACAACTTCCAGCTCCTGACGGCAGTATATGCTGCCATCCAGGAGCAAGAAAAATGTGAAATGGAGCACAGAGGGTGTTGAGTAGAATAAAATGGCCTTTGCAATGGCATTGTTTTGGACCCCCTAGAGGAGAAGGGGGACTTCCAGAAGACTCCCTATCACTATGCTTGGGTGATTTGCAATTCAATAGCATGCACTGGGAATAAGGAAGAGTTCTTCTAGCAAGGCTCAGCTCCTGAAGGTCACGCAGTAATTCATGGCCATCAGCAACCAGCACTGCCTAGAGTGGCCCTCTAAAGCCAGCGCCACTACCCAGAGGTCAATGCTTAGGACCAGAACTTTATCCCAATGTGTTAATAAGGAGAAATCTGTCAAGCGAGTGTTAAGTTGTGAGTCTGACCTAGGAATTCACAAGAGACATGATCCTGAAGCTGTTATTCACAGGAGTAGTTTGGAATCTCACAAGGAGAGTCGCCTGTAGAACATAACTCCACTTGTGAACTTGAAAATGTCACTCTCGGATGAAAAAAAAGAACAAACCCAAACAGACTCTGCTATATCTTTCCCTTTCCTCACTGAAGAATTTTTTGCTCTCACTGTGCATTTGGCAGGAGGTGACCACTTGTCATACATTGCCAGTCCTGATACAATTAGCCTCCCCAGTGCAAAAGCAGCACAATCCTCTGGCAGCCCCCTAAGGTCCAGACAAACAGGAGTGAGCAGGCAGGTCATACGCCAGGGCCATTAAGCAGAGAAAAAACAAAGTTACAGCTCTGTCTCCAATCCCCATTGCTCTTGTAGCCAGGTGCGCTGACAAGCAATTCCAGCACTGGTATTGAGTGGCACCTCTATAAACCCTGTGACAGTTTGGGAGACAAACTCCCCCATCAATCAGAACATACCTATCAAGATCACTTACCTCAACTGCCCGACACCCTCCAGCGCTGTGTACACAGCTCTGCTCGGGCTGGCCTCAGAGCTGCCTGCCTGAGCGCCAATTCAAGTGAGATTCTGAAAAATTTAGACACTCTACGCAAGCAACAGGGTTCCTGAAATACTGACACAGAGCCCTGGAAAGCAGAAAAAATTCACGTTCCTCTTCACCACTGCCAAGCGCTGGCAGGCTATAGGAATCACCTGAGCTTGACGGACATGTCTTCCATGTGCCTATTGATAATGGCTGGAAATAAATTACATCAGAAACCTTTTTCTTCCTCTTTCCCTAAGTTTTTAGAGCACCTGGCTTTCTCCTAAGGTATCCTCTATGCCCAAGGATTGGCACTGACCTCTGCACTGCTCAAATCTCCCTTCCTTTGTGCAAATCCCTGATGACTGGTCATCTTACCACCTCTCAAGTGAACAGTGGCTCAAGCTAAGATTGAGAGTCATTAACATGATATATAAGCAGATTCACAGAACAGATAAAAGGGTCCTCACACTCAAGTCCCTACGTTGAGTAGCAGATGGTCGAAGTCACAACATATGCTGCTTCAGGTGCTGGCAGCACTGTTGGCTCCTGCACAGGCATGAGCTCCCACAGAGACCAGCAGTCTCGGGAGCAGAAAGGTAAGACCCCACACCAGCACAGACCCAAGCAACCACTGCCAAATTTCATCAGCACAGGTAGGAAAACACAGACTTACTGTGCCCCATCTCTGCTCCTCGACTCCCGGCTGGGCAGGCCAGCTGCTCTGTACGTATTTAATTATCAACCCAAGTAAGACTGATGAACAAAACTAAGATGTTAGTGTTGTTACTTGCACTACCATTATGAACTCAACTAACAGACACTGCTCACAGAGGATCAAACTCCTCTATATAACTGGTGTTTCTCCTGTTTGGCTCCCTGGGAAGGTGCAAATATGTCAAATCTATATTGGAAATGTTCTAGAAATGCAGAATTTGGTGTAAGTTCTGCAAGTAGGTCTAAATCTAAATCCATCTCAGGGACTTGCAGCTCTACTGGGGCCTGTTTTGACTCGGAAGAGGCATTCATTCTGCTCACAGGTAATTTACACATGTTCAGGAAAGAAGAAAAAAGTCTCCCATAAATCTCCAGAACTGTAGCCTTTGCTAATTACACTCCTTGCAGTAACTCCCCTTCTGGACAACCTCCGTTTTCAGCACGTTCACTCTATTTTCTTAACGAAATGTCACTCGTTGGCTTCTTGGAGAGTAAAAACAATGAAGGCAATAAAAGTAGTTTATGCAGACACACGGCCAGGCCTTACCCACACTTCCCGAGAATGGCTCTAAACTGGGTTTATTTCGTCAGCTGCTGAAGTATCCCAAACTAGTACTAAAAGGACAAGATGGCATGGATACCACTGTGTTTTTAAGAGCTTTTAGGAAGGAAGACAAAGCCATTGGAGATTGAAGAAAACAGGAGGAAGGCAGAGATGAGGCCATCCTGAACATCAGATCAGTAACACTTCCCCAGTCACATTTTTGAACTGTGAAATTGTTGCCCCACATTTTCCTAGCACAAGCAGGGACAGAATAGTTCTTCTGGTGACTCTCCCAGCCTGTTGCAGAGAAAAATGACATTCAGAAGCCATGAAAAGCTGCTTGCAGGGTTTTGTTTCTCCAGAGTCAGATCTATTTCAAGCAAAACAGTGATTTACCTGGAAAACCGATACCCAACTGTGTCATTACAGCACACACCTGAAACAGCAGATGCATCCATCTGATGCCATCTATTAGCTCCCAGATAGGCACAAATGGGCTGCTAGAGACCTGACTGCTTACTGGTTTCTCCGGTGCTTACAGTGTTCTTTGCTAACAGATCAGAGAAACAGCTGCCTCTAAAGAAAGGGCCATATAATTTTATGACCATTAACATCATTTCACAGCAGTACGCTGAACAAAGGGCAGGGGAGCTCTGTTGTACAGGGTAACAGCCAGCTGCTGCAAGGCTCAGGGAAGAGTCTTCCGCACCCCTTGCAGCACCAGAGATTTCTTTTATGCATCTCTGTAATCCATCAGGTGCAGTTTGTGGCTGCAGAGGGAAAAAAAACCCCTCAGACCAAAGGTCTGATGTGGTGTGGCCATTCATTCATGGCTGCCTCCTACAGCCTCATGCCAGTGTGATGCACTTAGATGAGAACGGTCCCACTTCTACCTCAAAGGCTGCTCCTCAAAACCCAGAGCCGAAGTACAAAAGCAGCAGCGACAGCCACAGTCTTTGCAGCTATGGCTTGTGTTCCACACTTAGGGAAAGGTGGATCTGAAAGCTTTTGTTCCCCTGGGGAGAGGGTGGAAACAAACAAAAAAGGAAGAGCGAGAATTAAAGTAATCTTGAATCACTAAGCAGATTCACATCACTGGATCAATAAGCACCACTGACAGGGATCACAGGAATGTCACAACTTTGCCAATAATAAAGCAGCACAGCAGAGCTTGGAGGATGACTTTTCTAAAGCAGCCGAGCATGAAGCAGCAAGGCTGGTGAACAGCGGAAAGCGACACCCTGGCTTACAGCAGGCCACAGCCAGCAGCAGGGCTCGACACAGTTTGCTTTAAATAATGATGAGCACAGAGATTGTATTAGTGCGAGAAAGACAGCCAAGGACTGGAAAACCAAGGGCTAAATTTCACAGGCCAAACCCATATGTTCTTTCCCCCAAAGTAATTCTTTTCTAGGTTGGAAAGAAGAAAGAAAAATCAGTGCTAATTTAATCAATTGATCAGCCTATTGATTGAAAAACTGGAGCTGCTAGTTAGCCATGTGCTGTAATGCCCTCAACTCTGAAACCACAAAACACACCATTGATTTCTTCACTTCCAGCTCCAAAACAAGAAATAAAGCTGGGCTTTCAGCGGGAAAGCATCTTCCTCATTCAGAGAGAAGATGCAAGTAAAGAAGAAGAGACGCCAGGAAACAGGGACAGCCACATCTTGCGAGGTTCAAACTGAAATTAGTTACAGATGCAGTCACGGTGTCTTGTGTAAACTCTATCGATTGGGTGGCTGACAGTCTTGGGAGCCTCCATAGTAGGACAATCAATCCGGCTGCAGTGTCACCTGCCACTTTGCTGAACAGTTGACAATGCAATTATCCAGTGTGGAGGCAGGGAGTTGGCGTGTGTCAAACGCAGTTAGCCACTTTCCGGGCCCTACTCGATAATGCATTTCACTGCCGAGTGTAAGAGACGACATGCGGAGACAGGAACTGTTTAAAGCCATTGAGATCCATGCTCCCTTTTTCTTTGAGAAGGAAAAAAAAAAAAAATCTCCCTGCCTCTGACTTAACAACTGTATTCTAAAATGCTATTAAAATCACGTCAATCAACTATCGGGTGCTTAAGGCTGAAGTTTGACCTGAGTGTCCAAGAAGTAGGTTGCAGTTCTAGCAAAACTGCAGACACTTAGAAGAAAAAGAATTATCAAATCAGTGTCTTGAAGCCCAAGACTTTCAAAACCAGAGCAGACAGACCACTAAAAAAACAGACTGCAGAGAGCAGCTACGCAAAAGCAGCAGATGGGACTGCAAGTTCTTATGTTGCACGTCTAAGATCTAGGAAAATCAAAGTTTAAAGGGGTGCTGTCAGCTCGAAACCCAGTCAATTTAAAAAAAAATGAGTAGTTTCAGGTGCTCTACCTGCTCCCTGACTCCCTCTGCCCATTTTCACACTGTTACAACTGTATTTTCTGTTTTCTTTAATTATTTTTACCTCCTTCCTCTGTTGCCAGGTGACAGACATCCCTTCTCCTCTGTCAATTACAATACAACACTGTCAAACGGAGAGAATTCCCCTTCATCCCACAGAAAATCTTTTCCTGTTTAGTGGCTGTTAGGTAAATCAAACAGCAAGCAGGTTTAGTTGATTGTGCTCCCTTCAGCTAACGCATTCTGGCAGTTTGAGCATAAAAATTAAGTTCTTACATTTTTGCATGCATTCAAGTTGATTAAAAAGTACTATTGACAATCAGAAGTTCTAACATCTAAAAGCACCGATTTTTTTTTCGGTTAAAATGATATTTACTTTGCTGAGTTGTGTTCCAAGAAAACTCCAACCCACTGTTCCTTGAAGCATTATATAGAATTTAAAGACACATGATAGTGAGCATTAATTACACATATGTAAAGTAGGAATTTTTAAATCACATACTATTCTCGTGTTTTTCCTGTTCACTGCAGTCAACTTCTGATATGAATATACAGTACAATACTCAAAAGACATTTGTTAGCCACAGAACCCTTCAAATTCTATATGTGGACACAAACTATGAAGAAAGAGTCAGGTATAACCCGCACAATTACTGTCTATAACTCTACGTAAACAGATCTGGTTTTACTGGTTTTAGGTCAAGTATTACCTTATGGCCAAGTACTTGCTCTCAAAGGAGGGAGGTGGAAACATTAAGGAGTGGTTCTGCTACTCCATCAGACCAGTGCCAAGTACCGTTCTTCAGCAATGGAGGGATTACCAGGATTACCACTGTTTTACACAAGAGCTGAGGTAAGGCATACGAGCGCTCTGGGACTCAGCAGCCCTCTAAAGGGGGGATAAGGCACAGGACAATCACTTGAGAAACATGACATTTATATATCTCGCCCACTTGGAAGCTTACAGCAGGCAGAAGTGACCAGCAGAAGGGAGCAAACCAAATACTGGAAGGTTAAAATACCAAGACTGAGAGGCTGCGAAGGATGCTCAGAGGTACAGACGCATTCACCTTAGAGACTAAGCCGTGAGGGACCCTGACACTGGAAACGTGACAGAGAAAGGCACCAAACTGAGGTTCTTCTTGCTAAGTAAGAGAAAGATTAAGAATTTCATTAAGACAAAGATTCCCTATACTCTTACCACAGACAACTCCTGCATCCAAGCTGAAGTTTGCTTTAGCCTGTCAGGGTAAAATGAATGAATCCTCACTTAACTACACAGAAATGGTGAAGACTATTCCATTACTAGTTCATTCTTCCAAAAGGTCTAAACATGCCAGCAACACCTTCTATTTCCCACACATTTGCCTAAGAAGAGTCACTCTTTTACTGTTTGGCTCAAATTTTTTTGCTGAATTTGAGTAGATCAGTTTATATTCTCTTACTGGAGTGATCTTAAACGCAGCTGAACTTCCTGGCATGGAAAAAAGGAAAGTCTCTTTGCCTCCTGAAGCTTTCCTGCATGCCTCATTATGTTTTATCTGAAAAAGAGGACACAGCTGGCTACTAGGTGAAAATCTAGAGCAAGACTTTGAAGCTCTGTTGTCAGCTTTGCTACTGTCTTTATAACATTAGAGAAGATGCTTCTCTATGCTTCACCTTCCACGTGTCAAACGCTGATTTTGCGGCTCTGTTGTTGAGTTGGACATTCATGAAATTGCACTGAGTTTTCCTCGTCTGGCTGGAGCTTTCTGCCAGGTAGTCAGCAACCACAAGCAAAGGCACTGTGTTCACAAACACCTGCTGCTAAGGCAGAAGAACTGAAAAGCCCCTGCTTGGATTCTGAAGACAGGACCGCTCATTTAGGAGGGTGCTTCTAATGTTGCATATATTTAGAAGGAGAACAAATTGGAGGGGCATACAGGTATTCCCCCAGCGCTCTTTCTTGGGATAACTAACTCATGCCAGATGAAGGCTGACCTACAATATTTGCTGCTCAAACTGAAGCATGTCTTTATTCTGCAGAGATAAAAAGCTGATAGTGGGGCTGCAGACATCTGCTGAAAAGTTTCGGGAACTTTAACGTGGTCCCACTTTCCAGGTAGCTGCCCTAATCGTACACAACATAAGAACCAACACAAACAGGCACACAAGGATAATTCTAGATTGTTACAGCTCATAAGGCTTTACCAAATCCCTCTATGCATACCCTAAGTTGTGCTATTCTTTCCCTTTGATATGATATTATTGAATAGATACAAGCCCTTTGCAAGCTTTGGAGGAGGGTAGCATGGAGAAATAAAGAGAAACTTCAGAGTTAAGTAATCCCTGTGTGTTTCTCCTTCTTCAAGAGTATTGCAATCTATCAGACAGATCCTTGTCATGTTGATCTTTCTTAGAAAGAATCCTTCCCCGAAAATGCCCTGCTTACCATTTTAACATTTTCAAAGTCTCTCTCTCTCTTCTGTGTTATTTCTGACGCAACTGATCTGCTGAAGGAAAAGAAACTCAGAAGAGCAGTGGTGACCAGCCTGCTGCTGTGCCTGGAGGAAGGCTTTCTGGTGGGGGAGATGGAGGGGAGAAGAGGAGGATGGGGCGGGTGGAGAGAACTTAGCCACGATTCTTCAATTCTTTCATATCTAAAGAGGACAGCAATCTCTGTTCTATCAGATCGTGCGGTTCGTGCTTTAAATGGTACTTGCTGCTAGCTTGCTTTCCCTGTCTCCGTCTCTCTCCCTTTGAAGCAGACTGGACAGCTTCCTCAAGCTGGCGTTATCACTCCCTCTAACCACTCTTGGCAGGCAATCTAATTCCCCCTGAAAAGGTCACCGCCATTTTAACTGCCTTTCAATCACATTAAGCACGCTGCCGCTCGTGCTCAGAGCACTGCGCCTGCAGCTCTCCTGACTGAGGTGCGATCGATAAACTGACATCCCGTCCCCCAACCCGATTTCCCCATCCGCCCCATCCCCAGCCACCACTCGCCTCCTTCACCCCTCTCCTGGACAAGCTGCCTTCCCAGAATGGGCAGCAAGAGACCAAGTGACAAACCCCTCTCCTCAAACGTGCAGCACAAGGGAGCCGCTAACCTGGCATTTACTAATCTTGGTCCCATCTGCTAAGAAACAGAAGGGTGCAAACATCCCCCCCACCTTCACAAGACCTACAGAGGCAGCGACTTCACAGGACAGTTTGCTTAGGCACCAGTCCAGACACCTTTGAAGCTGTGTTACAAAGAACAAGCCTCCCTCAAGCTTCCCTCAATGCAATCATTACCGTTATCTCTCCCCCTGTGCTGCCTTTTTTTTTTTTTTTGCAGTTAAGAGTTATGTGTTCCACCCATCGATCCCTGTGTAAGACACTGTTTTAAGTCCTCTTGCCTTTTGACTGTGCTAAGCCGTTTAAGAGATGACAGCGGCTTCTATCAGTGCAAAGCTGATGCGATTCTTTTCAGATAAAGCACTTTTTTTCACTCCCCCCCTCCCTCTTCCTTCTTTCAAGTAAGAGACACACACACAAAAAGAGACACTGAATCTTTCAAAGAAAAAAAAACCCTTTTGAACTTCCCTCAGGAATTCTTTAAAGGGATAACCTTACAGTGTAAACACTGAGGGTAACGTGCATCCATTCTGGAGAGGGAACAGAAGAATTGCTACAAATACGTTGCACGTTAGAAAAAAAAACATCAGAGAGGGAGCCACTTGATGCTTTCACTTGTGAAGCCTTGCTGGCTTCCTAAACACAGAAACTCATTAGACAAAGATGGCATGAAATAATCTCCTGCAACAAAGAGCTCTGGAGAGGGATGATCCAGAATTGCGGGGATAGATAGTTACTGAATGTTCAGGTATTTCAAGGTAAATTAGAGTTTGGCAACACTGTTCTGAGACAGAAAAATATTTGATTATTACAACTGTACAGCTTTACAATTTGAAGCACAAGCTTGATTTCAACAGCGCTTGGTATTTCATGTTGGTCACCTCCTGCGCCCATCCCAAGCAGAAGGGAGAACACCCCTGTTAAAGCCCCCTACTTCAAGCATGATCTCTGCTGAAAAAAAGGTGATCCCAAATCCTATATAACTGCCAGTAATCTTCATTTACACCCTGCATTCTTCCGGTTCTGGATAAGCAAATTAAGTGACAGCAAACGATGCCTTAAGAAGCCAGGAAGACAGCTTGAAGTACCAAATAATTCCTGACTGAATACCTTCCCCAAACCCAACAGTTTAAGAGACAATACACTGATCCCAGCACTTCTCAGTTACATCATTTTGCTACTTGCTGCCATCTCCTGTTCTTCTCACCTGCTGCTTCAGGTATGCCAAGCTGTGGCACAAGGTGTGCTTTGGGTCTGCTGCACTAGACCCAAATGGGGATTTGCAGCTCCAACATCAACACAGCAGAGAAGAATTTCTCCTTTCTAAGACACCTTCTCAGCTGAGGGGAGCAAGTCTTCCCTGTAAGCTCTTTGTAAACAAGAAAGCCTCATCCTAAAAACCACGCAAGTTAGAGTTTCAGCCTGAGATTGTCCCAAGCATTAGAAGATCTTCCAAAAAACCTGAGCAGGACTGTTCAGTTCCCCGACCTTTCTGTTTTCAAGAAGAAAAACCCTGAGGACTACCAACTTTCCTTCACCTGAGAACCTGTCAGGATAGTTCAGATAATTAGCAAAGCTTTCCTCAGCTTGAGAGGGATATGAACTTCATCCATTAAGCAAAAAAGATAAAAAGAAGAAGCCAGGACCTGTGTTAAGTCTGAGTCACTTCTGTAACACTGCCCAATGGACTGACTGACTCATGCAATACACATTGGCCACAGTGTCCTGCTCGCTCTTTGCCCAGCATCTTAAACCAACACACCATTAAAACTGAAATTAATGAGACACATGGACATCTATTTTCCCCTCCGGTTTTATGTATTTCCCCGTGTCATCTCTTTAGACACTGGTGACATCCCTGTAGCCTGGGAAAGACTGTCTGGCATTATAAAAGGCCTTTGATTTCCACATCGCTGCTACTTCTCAGCAAAGGGAACAGAGCCAAACACAAAGCCTCGGGTGACAGGAGTTAATGAGGGCCTTGCCAACGCCAGACAAAGCAGTTTTAAGCATTGGAAAGCATCTCCAAAATGTTGTGCCATGCTTCAGGGCTGTAAATTAAGGATTCTGTCCCTAAAACAAGGCAAGAGCCAATACTGGCAGAGAAAGGGAAAAGACAGCCACCTTAATGTTACCTGAGAGTGCACAAAGCAGGCCTGACTTACAGAGACCTCTGAATGGCAACAGCCAGAGACTATACGAGGATCACAAAAGGGAGAACGAAAAAAAGTGTAACTTGCTTAAAAAGAAGTACAATCAGCCAACTAAGGAAGATCATTCCAGCTTTTCTTTGGCTTTGCACATTTTACAGAAACTCTTTGTGCGTGGTACGTAGGTACCCTGCAGATATTACCCCAAAATACCAGGTAGAAAGTTGGTAGAAAGAAGTCCTCTTGTTTAGGGAAGAGAACCTCTCTAGAAAAGCATGGCAGTTGTTGAATACCGCTGCCAGGAGACGTGTGCTCTGGAGGAGGAAAGGCAGGGAGAAACGCGTGTGCCAGGGACCTGCCAGCCACTCAGGTTGAGTCATCTCTTCAGTAGGGGCTCTGCCACCAAAAGCTGCACAGAGAGGATGCTCCTCTCTACAAATGCTACAGGGAGGTTCCTGTGCTTGTGAGCTTGGTGATCTACAGACACCTTTCATCCAGCACCACAAAGGGCAGGAATCTAACCCCAAAGCCTTCCCACCAGGGTAATTATGGAGAGTTCTAGAACCACATCTGGTTGTGCTCTACTCTGCTAGTCTTCTAATCCTTTGCTGGATCTGTTCTCTTAAGTAAACATTCTGGAAGGTGTCGTGAAGGTCTCAAAAATGAAAAAAAGATGGATCCCAGACATCTTGATGGAAGCAAGGCTATTTCTAAGCATGAAACATAGAAATACCTGTCCATGTATGTGCAGTCATCTAGCAGCCCTGGCTGTTGCTAGACTAACCTCTGGTGGAGGAAAGCAGTTGATCTAAAGAACACAAATCAATACAGAAGAATATGCAACAAGGAGTAAATACTTAGTATTTACACAGCCTAATCACTTCAATTGCACGCTGTCCACCTGAAGCCTCATTTGAAAGAGGGTCTCGACATGATTAAAGCAATGTAGAAGATTGAGATCACACTTAAGTGAGTAAACTCAAAACCAATCAGGAACCTTAATCCAGTGAAGACAGCACAATTTCTACACCAAAGGATGTGGAAGACTGTCAAACTTGGGCATTTGGTGTGAGTGAAGGAAGAAATGATGCATGCACAAAAAAGGGCAGAAGTGATCCGAGTAGCTTTTTCTAATCGGAACTAGTGATGACAAAGGCAAAGGCATATAGACATCCTTGCTTCCCCTGCTACAGATTGTTGTAACTATTCAACACGAACAGTCTAAGGCCCTGCATGCTCTCACCAGACCTCCACCTGGAACCACCTAGAGCCTCAACTCTACATGCAGGCACAACAAAAGTTAAGGTAGGTAAGGCAGACACAAGAAGTGATAGTATGGGTTTCAGTGGGTAGCCTTTAAAACCCAACGAAGCTGCTCCTTTACCTCTGTGCTACCAATCATCTGCTCTCCTACAACTCAGCTACAATTTAATTTGAGAAGAAGGTAGGAGCAGACCAGGAGTGCCAGTCTGTCAGTGACCACATGGCTGGCTTTTAAGTCCAACTCCCTTATGTAGTAGCCTTTCCCCTTGAGATATTTTAAATTAAAATCCAAGCTGATACAGGAAGAGATCACATCCCACCCTCTTTATCGAACGAAGGGAGTCAGCATTCCTCCTCTCATTAGGCATGTGCTACGTGGATTGCTTGCGAGAGACTCTTCATAGTGCCAGAGGTTCATGCCAACGAACAGTTTAGTAAATCCTCCTCTTTGAGGCCAAAGGGCTGAGTGTAAGAAAGGGGCCAGGTTTCTAGCTAAAATTACATTCACCAATAAAGCTCATGAGAGGTCAAATTTTGCCATAACTCACTCTCTTCTCAGTAACTGATTTCCCTGTCACTGGGGAAGGAGCAAAAGAAGAAGGAAAAATAAAATGTGTTTGTCTGGGAGCCCTAAGGGCTTGCACTGCTGGAGGTGCAGAGCAGGTTCCTGGATTCTCATTTATCAACCTTAAAAGGGATGGAGTGATAAATGCACAACTGGCCCTTTAATATTTTATGCAGGTGCTAAAGCGACTTAGCTGTCACCTTCAATACATCACCAGAGGCTGATACACCAGCTTTCGTCACTCCAGGGTGGGAATTTTTACAATTTCATTTCTATTTCCCTCTCTTCACATATTTCTATGTATTTCTTACTATGTGTAACATATAAAAAGCTATTTTCCCCAAATGATCTTCCCATTCCTACTCACTCCCTCTTCAGCCACATTTCTCGAGCAAGAAATAACACCACACTTTTGTTCAAGATCTGCACAAATTTTGGCTCTTATCATTCAAGCGGCAGAAAGCTCAAACCACTTTACATTCTGGCAAAGGATGAAGGTCCCACCCTTTGTGAAAGGCAGATCTCTAGGTCCCTCCCTTCAAAGACAAGGATCTGCTTCCACAGCAGAATGATTTACAACGGCCCCCAAAACACTGGCGCACCTCGAAATCCTCCCTCCAGGAGCGTAGTAGCCCGTATCCTCTTCTGCCCGCACCATTCGTACTCTTCAAAGCGGTTGCCGTTCTCATTCTCGATGTCCACAGAGTCATCTTCAGTCATGCATGAACCTTCTCTCTGCATAGGGTAAAGCAGGGGCAGAGTGTTGAGATGCACGAAATAAGCTATTTGGGGTTAATAACTCAGGGCAGGATGGAGAAGAAAAGGTGGACTGTTCTCGAAATAGCTAGGTATAGAGCAGACAGCAGCATCTAC
This sequence comes from Coccyzus lansbergi, assembly GCA_033558105.1. Classification (NCBI taxonomy): domain Eukaryota; kingdom Metazoa; phylum Chordata; class Aves; order Cuculiformes; family Coccyzidae; genus Coccyzus; species Coccyzus lansbergi. The sequence goes on from JAUMJK010000873.1 coordinate 96,864, forward strand.
TCCCACCCCATTCCCAGTGATGTAAATCTAGAAGTAAAAAGGTGCTAGAAGAGCTCGACAACTTTAAGACCAAAACAAGTCTCGATGTTCAACATTTTTACACATTGAAATTTAAGCTCTGGTTCCTACAACAATGCTGGTGTGCATTTCGACATGCATTTCCCTACCTCCCATGCACAATTTACCTACTATGTAAACCTTTGACACCTCCAGCAGGTATGTTCTCCTAGACCATTTTTTTTCCCCAGGAATATCAATCAAGAGGCGCCTCTCTTTAAATTGTGCACTTCATGAGGAAACAAGAACGGATTTGCCATCATCTCTATTGTGGGCCTCTACAGCTTGTGCTTGCTTCTTCCTTGCTGTCTTTGGAAAGAACAGCAAAAGAACGGTTCTACTCAAATGCATCTCCCAGACTAGGATGGTCATGCAATATTTATAAATGCCAGTCTGTTACAAAAGAACTCAATAAAAAATTATTCCAATGTTGTCAAAGGTAGACATCAGAAAAAACTATTCCTGCTGTGAGACACAGGAAGCATGAAGTCCTCCAGAAGGTTTCATGAACTTCCACAGCTCTACCTCTACAATCTATAATTTAGACTTCAAGAGCAGCAAAAGGGTGCGTGAAGTAAAGAAGCTACTAATACAACACAGGAGAAAAATCCAGAAGAACCCATCTTCCAAGACAAAAAGAAGTAACTACAGATCTTAGGGAGACATAGTTAGCATTGCCTGCAAGCTCAGTGTTAGTTTTTGCCCCATGTTAGGTCAATTGCAGACAAAACTAGGAGTGGGGGAAGGGAATGGCAGCTGGTGATCCTGCTGCGCCTCTACCTTTGCAAGGCATTGTTCCACATGCCTACTCATCTCCTCCTCGGATCCTGACAGAGGTCGGCTGCAGAGGGGACATACCTGCCCTTCGTCTTGCTTCCTCCGTTTCATTTTTCCAATCCGAGCTGCATGGAGAAACCAGGGAAAGAAAACAAAGCAAAAAAACAAAAACAAAAAAAAGAGGACATGTCAAGTTTGTAGATCCACTCTCCTATTTGCTCAACCCCAAAGAATAAACCCTTGGCAGAAATTTCACACCAGAAAATCCCCTTGCAACTCCCTACACTGACCTCCATAAACAATACAGAGGCTGCTACTTAGCACTTCCCAGATTAAATTTATAACTTCTGGCTGAGTACAGCCTGATTTCAAGAAGGCAGCTACTCACTATTTAATAAACAGGAGAGGGAACATCTCCTGCTCATACCCAGGTAAGTTATTCAAATGGTTAAATACTTTCTCTTGGAAACCTGAAATTGTTTTCAAAAGTTGAGTGAGCAAAGACTGAATCCCATTCTGTATTTTGCCTTCTGAGACTCCCATCCACAAACATTCCTTATACAGGAACTTGCTTAGACCACAGAAGGATGAAACAGCATCCAAAAAGCCTTGGACAAGGTATATAACAGTCAATGTTAGGACCACAGAGCCTACTGTACATCCTTGTCACAGTTTAGCCTCTGAAACCAGAGCAACCCTGAATAATTCCTCCCCAGAACATCATGAACAACTGAGAGCAACATCTTAATAGCAGGTTAACACTTGTAGAAAGATGTTTGCTGTGACAAATGCAGCACCTGTGCTAGACAGCTTCTGTCTCTGTTATTTTTATGCCTCTACTTTTCATGTAGAGGAAAACTGGGGGCTACACTTCTTGAGAGCATACCCGGGGAAACAAACATGTTAGAAATCACAATGATTAGAAAAAGCAGCCAAGATAGCCTGTTGCTTAATCCAATCTCTGGTTAATTTGAGCCATCGCTTAATGTGATCAAAACATCTGGAACCAAATCATTTGCATTAAAAAGAACTTCTGTCTTTTATTATGATAGCTTTAGGCAGGTATTACCGAATAACTCAATCACTAGCTGCAGGAAAGTTGCTGTTTAATTAATAAGGAAGGTCAAAATTCTGAATGAGAGACAAGGAAAAGCCCAAGGAAAGCCCATGTGATAATGAAAGATGACACCACCAAAAAGCTGTGTTAGTCAGAAATTGTTACTGACATTGTGAGCACTGCAGCATGCTCTAAAAGCCTTCATGCCTGAATACTGTGGGATCAACAGCTCCCTGCAGCTAACAAGACAGAGAGAGCTGCTGGAATGCCAGGAAGAGAATGATCAGAGAACAGGAAAGTTTCTGCCGATTGTTTTCTAAAGTGTATCAGATTATAACTCACTCGGTGACGTGGATGCATTGAAGTTTGATCTGCAAACACTGACATATATCTGAGAGGTCTCTTCCAGGGTTTTCTTACTAGCTTTCCTGGAGTTGGGATTCTCTGGGTTAGGATATACTTCCTCACAATCCAGATTTAGGAATGTTTACCATTCCTTACAATCTGTGATGCTCCAGGCTTAAGAAGGTTTCTAGTTAATCCCTTGGCATTACTTTTCCTCTCTGAACAAGACAGATTTGTAGGAAAACTCCCTCCAAAACAAATCTTACCTCCTGGCAACGTGAAAAGGATTCCGCAAATGTGACATTGACAGAATCACAGAACAGTTTGGGTTGGAGGGGACTTTAAAAATCATCCAGGTCCAACCTCCCTGCCACAGGCAGCAACTTGAGACTAGAACACGAGTGTCTTTGAGACCTGGCACTTTGAACAAGAGACACTGTCAAATAACTGGCCACCACTTTCAGTTGTCATCTAAATCTCATTTGCTGAAACTCCACAACCTTCTTGTGCATTAGGTACACCACACTGACATCTCCACAGCCCACCTGCCTCTCCACACACTTCAGGTGCCTCAGTATTCCTAGTGGGATATTTTAATCATCCCCTTTCTATTTTCTCTGCTTAAATCTATTATTTTACCTCAACTGTCAGCTTCTACTCCAGAAAGCAAACCGCCCGACTTCCAGCCACTACAGAAGCAAACATCACAAAGTGTTATCATTTATTTAATTGTGCCCAGATGAATTATATCTCATATTTTAAAAAACAATGACCCTCGACATTTCTTCTGTGTTCTCTCCCCTTCCTGAACCCCTAAACGCTATCCATCCCTCTCTATCCTCAGCATCATCCTGCCCTGTTACCAGAAGCAGTCAGAGTTAAGCCATGCACTTTCTGGTCTGTACTTCAGTGCACAAGAGACTTCTGAAGTTCTGGTATAACATATAACTATATCCTTCTGTACACCTCTTTCCCATAAATTTAGGATGCTACTTCCTGCCTTGCTAGCTCTACAGAGCCAGCATTTAATAGGGGAGAAGGCTGAAATGAGACATGACTTGAGCATTCTCCAGCAAAAGCCTATCTGACCAGAGAAAAACACAGGAAGAAAGATTCTTTATCCTGTGACCAGGAGATCACAGACACATCTTTTGCTCCCCTCATCTTGTTTTTAAACAGGGAATGGTAGGGAAGGAGCAGTTCAATTATTCTAGTAGGACTCCCTGTGGCCAATCAGTTCAGTGAGTCAGTCTGCCTGGCAAGTTTATTAGCATTTCTAACTTTTTCACTGCCATCCTCCAGTCCATGTACTCTAACAGTAGGAAAAGGAAGATGATTTGGTTTACTTCTTGCACCGATAAATCCTTGGGATCTTTTTGCCTGAACAAGAACCTGATCTATTGTTGAAATGATAGTGCAAAGCTGGAAACAGAACCTCTCTTTGCTCCAGCTCAACACAAGACTCAGACAGCCCCTATCTTGGCTCATTTAGCTCCACCAAAAGCAGCCCTTTAAGTTCTAGTGCCACAAGTGAAAAAGCCAGTGGAAGAAAGAGGTGTTGAAATCAAATCCCTCTGCCATTTTTATTCTGTGGTCATTAGCAGTGGCAGCGTTGTGCCCACGGAGGCCCAGAGTGCCCTTGGTGACAGCAGAAACAGAGAGGGAACGCTGCAGCCTGGAAAGCACATCCTGAGCAGCGCTGTCCCTACCCGACACAACACGCAGCCCGGCCATCACTTCCAATCAGCGCAGAAGGGACAGAGCAGCCCCCAAAGGCAGGGGGTGATTGTGGAGCTGTCCCGAAGGGGAGCAGCTCAAAAGAACACGCGAGTGAGACCACAGGATTGTTAATTAGTGTTGATAGACGCGATCATTTCTAATTAGCTCACTAATCCCTCTCCCCCTCACTCCTGTTGCAGGAGCACAAGGGAGAAGGGGAAAAAAAAGCCATTCCCTCTTGTAACTCAGGAAGACAAAAATGCAGCCAGCAGAGGATTGGATGTAAGAAGACGACGGAGCTCAGGGAAGGAGGATTTCCACAAGGCTGACCCATTCTTATCTCTGACCGAACAAAGACTCTGTAGTTATTATTCCATCCTTCTGCCAGGAGGTGAGAAGTTCACTAATTTTTATTAGCATTAATAATTATTATTAGGTCATCAGAGGGCTTTCAGCACCTTTGAGGCCTCACTTTTAACAGCTGTACATTACCCTTGCACTGCTTCTGCTGCACGCACATGTTCTCCCTCAGGTTACACTAAACCATGAGGCAGGCAGGGAATTTAAGCCACCACAGCGCATGAATGAGAAAGCAACACAGAGCTGAATGAGAAAGCAACACAGAGCTGAGCAAGAACTGAGTGAGACCTTCTGCAAGGACCAGGGTCTCATTTGCAGTCTTCAACTTAAGAGCCACACCAACTATGGGAGCTACTCTTCTCTAATATGAGGTCTTTTGGGACCACGCAAAGGCAAGAAGCTGCTTGCACTAGAGGAGGAACCAAACTGCCCTTGACAAAGCCTTGACTGCTGAGGGTATACCGACCCCTGCCTTCCCATGGGGACAGAGAGAAGGAGCCAGTCCATTCACAGACACTGCCGTCTTATGGGCGGAAGAGACCAAGGATTTTTTTTTCTCACAACAGGCTCTCCCCATCAAGGCTAAACCTTATTAATGCCTCAAGATCATGTTATTCTCTAGCCCAGGAAAACTTCCTGAGAGAAAAGCTAATGGGTTTTAGTTTTCACTGGTATTCCCCCTCCCCAAGCAAAAATTCATCTTCAGGACAGGGCACTAATTACCCCAGAAGTGCTCTTCCATAGCATCTAGCAGTGGACGTTATACAAACCTCCACCGCAGCATCAAAGGAGATGATTAAGTTACTAGCAATATCTCTTATGACTCCCTCCACCAGTTTGAGTGGTCCCCTGAGTCCCATGCAGACATCATTAGCAGCTCCCCCAATGGCAGGCCAATCAAATTAAATGGAAACATTTTTGTCTCCTTTCCAATGAGAATTGTCTAGCTTTGTTCCTCCCCCACCCATCAGCTACAAAAACACAGGACGGTGCTGCTGCCGGTGGTTCAACAACAAGCTGTGGGGTGCCCACCTCCATGGAGCTCTGACAAAGTCACCAACCTCCACAGGAATCAGGTAGGGGCAAAAGCACTTTTGTAAGGACCTATTTTATAACTCCAGTGAGAATGCCAACTTTGCCAGTACTCCTAGATGTGAATCAACACAACAGTTAGTGCCTGCTCTCCACAAGAGGATTCTTGAGGAGCAGTTACACTCTGTTAGACCTACCACAAAAGCTTCTGTGGCTGAACAACTCATCCAAGAATATCTGATCCAAGGGAACAAAGGCAGCAATGGCAGAGCACAAAAAACCATCTCAAGAACAGGCTAAAGCAAGAAAACAGATGGTCAGGAATGAATCTGTTTCAGACCTTATGTACAATTTGCTGCTCATCTGCCTGCAAGAAGAACATTAAGAGCCAGATTCACAGAAGGGTCTCAGTGGGGCTTTCACATCTGCGTGGCCAAACTTCCACACAGATGACTTATAGCAGCTTTCAACCTGACACTATTCTCTGAGGCTGACACACGCTTAATCTGCTGAATCCCTGTTGTGATACGCTAACCCATAACTTTGTGCCTCTAATTCTGAATGACGACCTAACCTGACCTGCACTGATAAACTCCATAAGCATCAATTTACTGGGTGGCTTAAAGTTGCCACTTTGGCAACACTGGAAATAAGGCAAATGAAAGAAATGCCTTCTTTATCACATGGGTTCTTCAGGAATCAGCACCTCATACTGCCTGGGTTCAGAAGGACAAAACCCTCTGCAAAGTGAGTTTAGCACAGGTGAGAGGTGTGAGAGTAACTTACTGAGGCTGCCAGGGAAGTTCGGATACGAAAGCTCAACTGAGAGTCTTCCAGACAGAACATTAATCTCCTACTCCAGAGCTCACCTTACTTACAGTTCAATTTAAGCCAAAGATTTGACTCACAGAATTAAAATCCTGGATCGTCAGGTACCTGTGAGCCATGTAACTGTCAGGACCACATCACGTTGCAGCCAGGCCAACAGCAGCTCACAGAAAACACCATCTACCTCTCTATCTTCCCTTTCCTGAGCTCTTGTTACACTTTCTCAAGCAGCTACAAGAGGATGGAACACATCAAAGAGATCTGACAGGATTTGGGCACAAAAAGCCTGGGCAGTGGAGATTTGAGTTAAGGTCTAAGTGGGAGAAGAGCAAACACCGTAGGCTTCTTTTTATGGGAGGAGTTTCAGAAGCAATTTCAGGACTCAGTTGGTAAGAAGCTTGACAGAGATACCAAGATAAACCGGTTACAACTCTACTGAAAGGAACACTTAAAACATAATATAAACAAATTAAATAGAAAATGCAATCTGTCTGTCAAAGAAAAAAAAAATCTGTATCCCAAGTTTCTTCATTGTGTCAAAAAGAACATGAAACAAAAAGCTAGATAACTTTGGGCAAGTCCTACCTAATTTCTGTTACTGGAAACTAACAGGTATAAGGGCAGCATTTTCACAGAGCAAGCTGTAAAGCTGCATGATTGATTAGAAGCTCATTTAAACAGAAGATATAGACAAATAAGCACCCTCCCCGCCCAAGCACTCAAGTGCCATCCATCTGGAGTAATACTGCTTAAGTAACTGTTGAACAATAACATGGGAAAGCTTATGAATATCACAAATTTATTTTTCTGTAAAAAACGTGGAGGAGGAAACAGGAATGCAGGCCGAGTTCTGTGGTCACAAATATAAAGTCACATGTATGGAAAGAAGCAGGATAACGGAGCCAACCATCTGGCTGGACAATAACAGCACAGGAGTGAACCAGGCATCACTTCAGGTATGTTCTTGGAACAGCAGTAATTAGAGACATAAAAAAGCTAAGGTCAAGAGGAACCAGTTCTGATGCTGTTTGATCTTCTTTGTGACCCAAAGCCCTTCAGCTAATATTTCTGCTTCCAGCTCCTGGATCTAGAATTGTTAGTGGGTACAACAAACAACGAATACTAGTGTTATGAGGGCATTATATAAATTAACCAATGTCCTCATTTGGAATATGGCAGTTAGTTCTGCTCACTGTACTCTGAAATGTACATACAAGAAGAGTAACAGGAATAAACCAATGCAAACACCATACAAAACTAGCAGCCTTTCTTTAAAAGATGAGCTTTAGTTCACAAAAACTTCCAAGGAAAAGGCCTGAGAGGAGTTCCTAGACAGCAGACCATGAGATGCTGCAGCCCAACTTCAGGTTAAAGTCAAAAGCATAAAGCACTACCGAGACAGTTCAGCAGAGCACGCTGTCATCAAGAGCCTCCATTCACACTGAAGGACTCCGCAACACCAAGAATCTCACAAGCCTGGCTTAGAATTCTTCAATTTAAAGTAAGGTAACTGCACATTGTTGGTCTGAAAAAAAGGGGGAGCTTACACCCAGCTATCCAAAAGTGACAAAGAAACAGTGTGACATGACTGACTCCAGAGCCCTCTGTCACACAAACCAAGTCACCACAGAGCGATACCTCAGTCATCTGAAGTCTTCGTGACAGGAAAAGGGTCTGCCTGCCAGCGCTGGTAGTAGATGTGAGCACACCTGCCAGCAGTTACCTGCACCTGATGCAAGGCAACTCACCCCTTTGTTCTAGGACTTAGCAGACCTTCAAGAGTTCACAGGTTTTTGGCCGTCAGGGTTGATATTTAGGAATCTCCAACCTAGCTCTGAGTAAAGCTGATATAACTTCTCAAAGGTACTAGTCAATACCATAATAACACTTCTGTTTGCTAAAGTCTATGCTAAACACATAGCACTTGAAATCCAAGCGAACTAGCTTGCTATGAATACGCTCTGAAGCCTTTTGCTATTTCATTAAGGTATCTCTAGCTTCCAAACTACATCACTGTGATGTCACAGAATGGTGGAATGGCTTCAGTTAGAAGGGATCTGAAAGCTCATCGGGTTCCAAATCCCCTGCCATGAGCAGGGACACCTCCCACTGGAACAGGTTGTTCAAAGTCTCATCCAACCTGGCCCTGACCACCTGCCAGGTCGCTTCCTCAGCAGAATTAATTTGAGGACAGAAGTTTCACACAGGAAGCTCAAAATTAACAAAGCTTCTGACAGCCTCAACAATCAGATACAGACTGAATGGTATAGATTAGACCAGCTATAAACAATGTAAACTAGATGACAGAGTGTTGTTACTGTTTATTTACATATCAAGTTCTGCTCTAGACTTTGGGAGAAGAGTTTCAATGTTGTCCTCTCAAACAATAAATAAGTATACTTTCAGGTTTTTTTTTTTTTGCTATTTACAAACAGAGGTGGGACTTTCTCTCTCTGAAATAAAGTGATTTGCTTGTTTTTCAGATACCAAGACGCTTTCACTAGAAATACTTGTTTACTTGCTGTTAAGAAACACAACAATACAAGTGACACACTAGCATCTGTGGGTTTGAGAGGGAAAAAACCCCTATGTGACGTCAAGCTGCAAGGATGCTCAGAATGCTGGTTTAAAAGTTTACTATGAGATGCTGCCACCTGAGTGATGAGCATGTGGCAGCCTGACCCCGCAATATAAAATACAGTGTTTGGGGTCAACTTAGGAACTCGCTGGTAGGATCCCAGAGGTGAGAACAGCCCCCACCAGCGGGAAGCCAGGGATGAATGCTGAGGGACCCCCACCAGCACCCCAGAAGCTGCACCCTGGGGTTGTGGTGAGGCAGGTGGGGGTGAGGGGATGTCACACAGCCATCCCCAGTCCTGGAGGCTGGGGATGAACACTGGGTGCTGGTGGGGGAGACACTCCATGAGATGTCCCCTCAGCCCCTGGAAGCCAGGGATGAACACTGAGGGTGCCCCCAGCACCCCAAGAAGTGCAGCCTGGGGTCCTGGCAAGGCAAGGAGGGCAAGAGGGTGTCACACAGCAACATTCCCCGCTGGGAAGCCAAAGATGAACGTGGAGAGCCTCCTCGCTCAGCACCCCAAGAGCTGCACCCTGGGGTTGTGGTGAGGCAGAGGGGGGTCAGGGAGTATCACACAGCCCCAGCAGCCCCTGGATGCCAAGAACGAACGTAGAGAGTCTCTCCAGCACCCCAAGAGCTGCACCTCGGGGTTGTGGTGAGGCAGAGGGGGTGAAGGGTTGTCATACAGCCCCAACAGCCCCTGGAAACCAAGGATGAACGTAGAGAGGGGTTGTCACACAGCCCCAGCAGCCCCTGGACATCAAGGATGAACGTAGAGAGTCTCTCCACCACCTCAAGAGCTGCACCTCGGGGTTGTGGTGAGGCAGAAGGGGTGAGGGGTTGTCACACAGCCCCAACAGCTCCTGGAAACCAAGGATGAATGTACAGAGTCTCTTCCCAGCACTCCAAGAGCAGCACTCTGGGGTTGTGGTGAGGTGGAGAGGGGTCAGAGGGTGTCACACAGCCCCCCTAGCCCTTGGAAGCCAGGGATGAACGCTGAGGGTCCCCCCCAGCACCCCAATAGCCGCACCCCGCTGTCCCGGTGAGGCAAGGTGGGTGTCACACAGCTCGGCCCAACTCTAGGAAGTTCTCCGGGAATTGTGAGGCCCAGTGCGGCCCCGGGACTGCACACTCACCGTTGAGCCGGGTCTGCCGGTTGGCTCGCACCCGCAGGAAGGTCTGCAGAGGGGAGACAAGAGCGGAGAGGCGTCAGGGCGCGCAGGTGGCGGATGTAAACATCCCCCCCCCCCCCCCCCCCTTCCCCTCCCCCTCTAAACAAGGCCCGGTTCGCGCCCTCCCTGCCCCCTCTCTCACCCACCTCTTCCCGGCCGCCGCCGCCGGGCCCCCTCCTGCCGCTCTGCATCGCCGCTGGGGCGGGCGGCGGGGCGGGGGGCTGCGGGCCCCGCGATGCGGGCGGATACGGAGAGGCCCGGCGGGCGCCGAGGATCAGCCTGCAGCGGCGGCCGCCGCCATGTTGGCCCCGGTCACGTGACCGCCCCCCCTTCTTCCTCCGTCCTGCCCCCCCCCGCCAACTTCCCTCCCGCCACCGCCAGGCGGGAACCCGGCCGCTAGGGGCGCCCGCGCGAGCAGCGCCCACCGACACCGACAGGCGGCGCTAGCGAGCCCCGGCCAACCAGGCAGCAGGGAGGCAGCCTGGGCCAATCAGAGAGCAGGGAGCGCCGGGACAGGGAGGATTCGGCCAATCAGAAGCCAGGAGAACCCAGCAAACGGCCAATCGGAGAGTGGGGG
>JAUMJK010000874.1:0-88803 GCA_033558105.1 Coccyzus lansbergi
GTTGTGTGGAAGAATGAGTTTCTTCGGTTGATTTTGAACCTGCTCTGCACTAGATTCAGTGGGTTTCTCCTAGGCCCTTGCCACTTGTGTCCTCTACACTGTTAATGATTTTATACACTTCATTGCACAGCCCTCTTTTGCACATAAGGAGTTCTTGTCCACTTGTTACTCTTACAGAAGTTGTTAAATTCATTGTTTTTGCTGCACCTCTCTGGATCTTCTGTTCTGATGCATCACAGGAGAGATGACAACCTAGACTGCACAGAGTATTTGACACACACCATGGACTAGAAAAGCAGCGTAACAATGTGCTGCTTTCCTCTCTATACTTTTCTAATAATGCAAGTCATATTCTATGTCTTTTCTTAACTAGTGCAAGTAATTAAACTGGCGCTACTTTACGTTTATTTTCTTTAACCCCAGATGTGCTGTTCCTGAGTGGTAACAATCAGCTCAGAATCCATCAAGGCACCCTGTTCCTCTTTCCACATATGTTTGCTTTACTTTGTGCTGGTTTCGGCTGAGATTCAGAGTAGCTATATGGGGCTATGGTTTGGATTTGTGCCGAGAACAGTTCTGATAATACAAAGATGTTTTAGCTATTGCTGAGTAGTCCTTTCAGCGAAGGCCTTTTCTGCTTCACGCAGTGCCCCAAGGGCAAGAAGGCTGCAAGAAGCTGGGAGGGGACACAGCTGATCCCAAACGATCAAAGGGATGTCCCATACCATGTGACACCAAGCTCAGCATAAAAAGCTGGGTGAAGAAGGAAGAGGGGACTATTTATTGTTTTGGTATTTGCCTTCCCAAGTATTTAACGTGCAGTGGATCCCTGCTTTCCTGGAGATGGCTGAACGCTTGCCTGCTGATGGAAAGTGGTGAATTAATTCCTTTGTTTGTTCTGCTTGCATGCATGCCTTTTGCTTTTCTTGTTCAACTGTCTTTATCCAAACTCACTTTTCTAATGCCCTCCCATAAGCCACTGGGGAGGAGGGGAGTGAGTGAGTGGCTGTAAGGTACTTAGTTGCCAGTTGGGGATAAATCATGACAACTTTTACCTACCTAGGATTTTACCCCAACTCTCTCAGCCTGTCCTCATAACAGAGGCATTCCAGCCCTCTGATCATCTTTGTAGCCCTCCTCTGGACCCACTCCAACAGTTCCATATCCTTCTTGTGTTGAGGATTCCAGAACTGGACACAGTACTCCAGGTGGATTCTCACAAGAGAGGAAGAGAGGGGCAGAATCACCTCCCTCAACCTGCTGGCCACGCTTCTTTTGATGTGGCCCAGGATACAGTTGGTTGCCTGAGCTGTGAGTGCACCTCTCAATCACGTCATGCGGTACAATGAGATCTCATTTTGCGCCAGAAATCACTTTCTGAAATACCCCATTTCAAATTTAAATTAAAAACATACTTGTAATTTTCAGAAAAGTCATTCTGGTTTTAAGAACACTATATGTGCTGTAACTGGAGAACAGAATCATACTTTATATATAGGGGGACTTGCTGTTTGTTTCGACATATACACCTGTAAGTGTGCTCACACAGGAAAAGGGTAACTAGATTCAGTCCTTCCTCTGCCTGAAGTGATAAAACTTACATCTCCACATGTGTTTATATAAATATACAAATACTGTAAAAATTTCAGTCCAAATATTTACATATATCGAGGACATTTCTGATAATTTTGTTTAACTAATAAAAAAGTCTCTATCAAAATGTTTTTACACCTCCTAACTGAATGCTAATGTTCAGTCAAACACAGCCTGACACAGATCTTTATTTAATATTCTATCACAATAAACCTCACAAATTCAAGAATCTTAATATGCACTAAGGTATACAAATTTTCTCAATACCATTTCCATAGCAGAATTAGTCTCTTACAGTGTGTACTGGATCATTTGGTCTTCTGGCCTACTCAAAGAAACTCTGAATTTAGAATAAACGCTTTGCAAACAGGCTGCATACTAAAATGTGCTGCAAATGCTGTACCAGAAGGGAGACTAAATGTTTGGCTTGGCTTACAGAACACACATGAAAATCAATGGTGTAAATACAAATTTTCTGCCTGCCAATTTTAAAATATGGTTTAAAAATCAATCAATATTCAAGATAAAAACTCCCCAATTCTCTATGTTGAATTTTTCTATCAGTATGGCAAAGTCTAGAACAAAGCCTGACAATTTAAGCCAGAACCAGCTCCTCAGCATTAGGGTGACGGCTACAGCTCTGGCACTAAATTCTGAGATGACATAAGCGATACTTGGAGCAAATCTGGGAAATATTCCAGCCTCAGTGATTAAATTCTTTGCTGTTTGCCTTTGTTCATCTGATTGTTAGTTTGATTTAGGGTTAACTTTATTCCATCTGCACAATTACATTGGAACAGGACAGTTTAGTAGTGTATGGTTTAGAAATCCAGAAGCAGAAGCAGCTCAAGGCTTCCTAGTGCAGCAGACACAGTGGAGTTTCCGCCACCAAGGTGAATAAAGGTAGACAGCAGAGACCAGGTGGGGAATCTGCTTCTTTGGCTGCTCCTTGAAGGTGGCTGCTTTAGACAACTACATTCTTTGTCTATGAATAAGATGAGTCTTGGGTAGAAGAATACATGTGTTCCCTCCATCCCACCAAAACTACATACCTAAGACATTAGATTTTACTTCTGTATCATTTCTGCGATGCTAATCCCAACACCAAGTCAGGAGAGGTATCCAAACCCAAGTCCCACCAACTCTAAAGTAATTGTAAGAGCTATTGTTTCTGGTGGGAAGGATAGCAAGCATTTACACATGCTAGAAAGGTGTGTGGTGAAAGAGAAACAGAAATATATGGTGAAACTGTTGATATTGAGGACCTCGTATTTACATTCCGTGTTTCAAAGTGGTCTCTTAATAAAATTAGCTCTAATCTGGTCTTCAAGAGTAAATTTCTGTTAGTGGCTGCAAGACATAAAAGTGCTGTTGGAGCCTATCTTCTCATTTTGTTTAAGGAAAAGGCATGTTCCCAAATCAAAGCACAGTAAGTGTGGACAAACAACAGATTCACTTCAAAAGCACAATCCTGATCTGAATTAAGACAGTGAAGGATGTGTATCTGCAGCCAAACACCTCTGCAGAGACACAAAGTTCTTACCTGCAGAGTCTAAAGGAGAAAACTTTTCATTGCTCAAGTGTGACTGGCACTGAAATCTCAAGCTGGAGAGCAGTGGGTCCTCTTGGGTCACCTATCCTGATCCTCCCTTTTACAAGCAACCAAGTAATACACTCTCTTTGAAAGTAAGAAAGAAGAGGAAAAACTTTCCAGCAGAGCCTGCGGCCAAAGGGTAATGGTTTTAAACTAGATACTAGGAAGTGATTTTTTTTTTTCTGCTGAGGGTGGTGAAACACTGGAACAGGTTGCCCAGAGAGGTGGTAAACGTCCCATTCCTGGAAACACTCAAGGTCAGGTTGGAAGGGGCTCTGAGCAGTCTGATCTAGTTGAAGGTGACGCTGCTCACTACAGAGGGGCTAGACTAAATGACATGGTCCCTTCCAACCCAGAGCATCCACTCTAGGGATTTAATTTTTGAAGGGATAAATCAAATCCTTGACAGACTCACAAGCGCAGCACATAGCAGCAACTTAAAGGAAAGCTCTACGCAGCCTTTTCAGGCAGCCAAGAGCTGCTGGTGACAGATGCTGGCTAGAAACAGTGACCACCATCAGTTAGAGAATAAAGTGGTGACAATTTCTACAGATTGAACCCCACACTCCTCTAAGAGTTTGCAACTATACTGCTAAAAACCATTCTAACAGAGAAGCCGCAAGAGCAGCACAGGAAAGCATGAAAAGGACCTTTGGGTGACAGACAATGATGGCACGGAGGATATGGATACCAGTGAGCACCTAAATCACTCGGCACTGCAGTGCAGGGTTAAAGATGAGTGAATGGCAATGGAACTCTAGGACTGGTAACAAGTTTTCATATGTGCTGTGTATAGTACTCCTTTGGAGTTGCTTCTTGAGTGAAAACCTTCCACACTCCTGAGACACCTTAAGATCATAGGCATAATTGTTCCCATCTACAGTACTGTCCATCAACTGAGCAATACAATCACAGCAGCTGTAACCTGCGTTACTATGCAAGCCTTTCCTAGAGATATTAGCTTCCGAACGCACAGCTCTACAAACAGCTTTCCAGATGCTGTAATGGTGCCATAATGCTACATGATAAAAACTTATAGAACTCTTGTGGGTGGGAAACATATTTAAAAATCAACTCCAGTGTTAAAGAGAACTTATTTGCATGTAGAATTGGCATGAGTCCAGGGACAAGAAGTAGAAAGTATACAAAAAAGTATTACATGTATTTAGGTCCAATTAGATTTGGAAATGCATATCTCTACAATCAGATAAAAATAAAATATTTTTAAAATACTTCTCTTATTTGGGCTACTTCAGAAAAGTAACTTAAATGTTATTTTCAGCACGTTGCTTTATGACTTAATGACTCTGCAGCTATTGTACACTAAAATGGAAGCTTTATAGCTTTGAAAAATGAAGGCTTTCACTTCTTTATTAAGACAGAATGCCTTGCAGTAGTAATTTCTCTACTGGGTTTGCAAATGATGGTCCTTTTTCTAATGAAAATGCTAAATATTGTCCAATTATTCTCTCCTTCAAGTCTCTGGATTAATGTAAGTTCTATGTGCAAATGGGAAAATTCTCAGTGGCAGCATGATCTGGAAAACAACATTATTACAAGGTGCTTATAGGTTTTGTAATGTTAAAAATGGTCCCAAAAGTAAAAAAAACCCCAAACATCCAGAACAAAGCTGATAGTGTATGAGAAAATTAACTGTACCTTTTGCCTGTTATCATCACTGTACAAGCCAAGGCTGAATAGTTTTCGTCAAATGAGAACTTAACTCCATCTCAGTAATTCCATGTCAACTGCTGCTTACAGGAACTTTTAAAGAAACTTAAAGTAAGTGCAATACTTTAAGGAGGTAGTTACAAAAATTTAAGAGTACTGAACAGAAAGCACCATATCCTCTCCTGACATATTTTTTCATGTACTAGAAAAAAATTAATTTCAATAATTTCATTACAGCTTTAAACATTCAGCAGGGAGAAGCCATACTTTGGTTAATTTTCCTTCCTTGCAGCTCACCCATTTTACAGGCTGTCCCTCAAATAGCCTCGTAAAATGCATAGAAGTGTTCACTCATTACAGTTGCCAAAAGCTCACCTATGCAATATAGAATTTAAAAAAAATTTATATTTGTGGACAAACTAAATACCAACTAGAAGGTGGGGATTGCCATGTAATGCACAGGCAGGATCTTTTGACTAAATCTCCTCCGCTCCACACAATTTTCCCCTAAAATTATACTTACATAAATACCAAATAGATAAAATCCAGATGTTTACATTTTTTTTAAAAAAAATCTGAATTTTCAAAGCATTTTCTGTGGGGACCAATTCTGGGTAGGTGGCAATGATCCAGTCATTCTCTCCTCCAAATTACAGAGGCGAAAAGTAGAAATCTTTCCCTCATGTCTTACTTCACCTCAGGTAAGTTTGCACTTCTGTCAGCAGTAATAGATTTATAGTTTATAACTTTGCTCAGAAAACTGGAAAAAACAACCTACATATCTGAATGTTGTCCCTCACAGCCAGTACAGTCTGACAGCCACAATGGTTTACTGCCCCAGAGACACCCGAGTGCAGTGATCACCAAAATTAAGCATAAGATACAGAAATATCTGAGAAGCCTTCCCCTTTTAGTACTTCCAATTAGGGAACAACTGGAAACGGTAAATTCAGCTGAGGACAGGCTGATAAGATAAAGTATTTCCATGGGTTATATTGTCTCTTTTACTCTTGAAAAATTGTCTATCCACTGGCCAGTGTAACACTGCTGTAGGTTCAAAATGCTCTGTTCATTGTTTCTACACAGTTCTTATAATTTCTTCCATTACAAAACTTCTCACATATAAAAAAATAAGTTAGCTAAGAGAAGCAGTTAAAAGACAAGATCATTAACTACTTTCTCAGAGACAGATTTTTACAAATAGATGATTTATTACTACAGTAAAAATTAACCCATGCACACAGGTAAGCGTCACGAAGTTTAAGACAAGCCACAGACAACTATCTCATCATTGATTTCTACTAGGTACCAATAGGTACAGATCATTTGGGAGAATGTGGTCAGTAAGAGGAATTTATTTGACTGTAGCAAGATGGAGGTCCTCATTATAAGATATATACAGGCATAAACCACATACACTGTAGTAGCATGCTTCAAAATTACATACAAGTTCCCTCATACTGGCCAATTTATTAAAAATAGTAATAGCCTATTTTTGTTCATAACTGTAGCATAAATTGAATTGAACTGCAACGCAGTTGCTTTAGACTCATCCTCATTGAAGACTTAATCTGACTTATTGTTTGATAATCACTTTAATCCATGCTCAAAAATTTGACAGCTGCGTTTTAGCACTGTACATAAAACTTCCGGATAGGATAAATAATCAACTGCAAGCAAAATCACTCCATGATGGTAACCCAAACACTGCATGAAATAACTCCACTCCTGTGGCAATCTTACGTGGGTATCAGTTACTGAACTGGTCTGAACCCTGTGAAATTAACTCAGATACATCATTAGGCCAGGTTAATTCTTCAGTAAGACAAAGCTGACATGTTTATACAAATGTATATTATGCATTTCATAATAGTGATCATTTTATATAACATCATTACTTATGTTCATATACAGCAATAATTTATTTCACTGAAAATTAAAGGGCTCTAATACAGGAATACCAGTTTGGCTTAAAAGTTTTGAGATTCTTCTGCGAAACAAGGCAGATACAATAATAGCCTATTATAGCAATTATGTAATGTTGCATAAATATGCCCTAAATAAATAAAATACCAAACCAGATTTATTTAGAAAGTATAATTTTATTTTCATTTCATATTCCACAACTTCTTCCTTAACCTCTAAGTAATTTCTTAAGATACCTCTTGTAAGAGAGCTAGTTTGTTAAATGCCTAATGGTCGGTTATTTATTCGGACTATAGGTCTTTAAACACTCCAGTATGTAAGTTACTCCTCTGCTGTCCCCTGCTTCTGGCACAGAAGAAATGATTTATTTTTTTCCCTTTCAATTTGCCTTTTAATTTGACAGGCTACATTTTGGCTTCTCTCTGATTTCACATAATAACAGAAAAGCATTTTTAATGATGTTCTAGGTTTCAGTTTTCAAAAGGTGGGTCCTGATGTTTGGATTTAGGGTGTCTAATTTGTAGATATTATATGTTATTATCACTGCAGATTCTAATTAAATTTTCCTGAAAATACAGATTACCAAAAGATGTTAGAACACCAAAATGTAGATGAACAGAGCTTTAGTATGCAATTTGGATGATATGGTTTGCTTCACGTAGCTTTGCATCTTGAGTAACAGGAGTTTATTATGTGTATTCATATATGACATGCACATAATTTTGCGCATTTATATTCACAGGTAATCAACCGAACACTAGTAGTAGAAAATTACTGTCTGGGAGTGGCACAACAAGTTCCAAGACTCTCCAGTTTTTAATTATCTAATACGTTTTTACAATACTCATTTTTACATTACATATTTCTTACATTACTTATTTTCAATACTTTAAAAATAATAAATCACTGACCACCTATATAATTTCTTTGTGTCAAACGGGAAATAAAGCAATACCTAAATTCTAAGTGTTCATTTTGCAAGATAATGAACAGTTATCATTTCCCAGACACCTACTGCAGTGCAGGAGCATGAATAAAGAGATAGTAAAAAATACGCAATGGATTTACAGTGTTTTACCGGATTTCAGGTAGATATTCCCTGGTGTTATGTTTAAAGAGGTGGATACATGAGATTATGGAGGGTCTTATTTATCCTTTATAACTGGAAGTACAAAGCTTAAGGAATAGTTGAACTTTCAAAAGATTATTTTCATCAGGACAATATATATTGCTAAAATGACATGAAATTGTATGTTAATGAATTTTTACACATTTAAACAAAACAGAATAGATAGACAGATATTTCTGACATTATATTAAGCAAATAAACATGTTTTGCTATACTAACATCTTTGCTTCAAAAGACTGTGAATCTAGTCCACAGCAAACTTTTTGCAAGATCTTATATTTCTCTGAAGATGGAGTAATTTATAGTAGATGCCTCACAAAAGCAGTGTTATTTTCTTCTTGAAAACTGTCATCTGGATTTGCACTGTTCCACTCCTGTACACTATTTGTCCACATACAGCTACTGAATCTCCCTGTAAAGGCAATTATATCCAGATTTTTGGGCCAACAACTGGACAAAGCAGTTCTTCAGTCACCATGTTGGAGCATAACCCTCACCTAGCTATTACAGTATTTCATAGACATAGTTAATACATACTTCAAAATAAGTCAGGTTCACGAAGAAAGTATGAGAAGAGAACACCAGAGGTTTCCAGGACTGCACAGCTGCTCTGCCTCTGTGACACTACATCTGCTCCCCATCAGAGAGAGAAGACTCAACTAGTAGCTATTAGATGTATTAAAAAACTATTTCAGAGTGTTTTCCTCAAAAAGTGAAATAATATCCAGAGAAATCAGCACTGCAAGCCTCAAAGAACAATAGTCTACCTTTCAAAACAATCTAATGAATAAGGAAATATCTTGCAGAGTGGGAACCTGAGAAGAGCTACTACATGATGACAGGATATTGCCTCCGTCTGGACAGAGAAATAGTAGAAAATGCTATTACTAAGGGAAAAAAAAATCTTACAATATCAAAGATAATTGACTCCTGAAAATATTGACTGCATACATGATCCCTAGTAAAGAACTTTTTTGAACCACCTGCCTAACTCAACATGTCGATACTGAAAAAGTGTACTGACAGAGCATGCTGCTCTGCTTAAACACAGATAGCACTTGAACACCTGCCTGGACTCCTCATCGCTGCTTCCCGCGGCCAAATCAAGTATGACCCTCCTTCCTCTCTCCAAGCAGCCATGCTTCTACATAGACTTTAATGATCTGTCAATGAATACAAGCTTGAAACCTGCTAAGTTCAATTTGTCATACCTAAGCATGGTAAGAGAAAACCGAAGAGAAGAGGAGCTAGTGCCAAAGGCCATTGCCACGGGCACTGCAGTACTGACTGTCGGCAGCATGCACGAGGTTCAGCTCCCACTCTTCCCTGTTTCCCTTCCCAAGCATTAAGGCATCTGCAGAATGGCAATCTTTGCCTTTCAGCGTTATATTACACTGATTCCAATCCACTGTCCCATTTCCGAATACTACTAGCAATTAAAATTCCTATCTGATACTGAAAATTTGTATATTGATCAATTGTTTGGGAAAAAAGTCTCAGTCTCCCTCAAGAGGGGTATGGGCTTTCCAAACAAACTCAGTATTGCAAGAAGGGGTAATTATTGGCACAAGGGCAAGGATTTCCAATATTTTTAACTAATTTTACCTAATTTAAAGAACTTACCTAGTTTAAGAATGTAACAGCCAAGAAAGCCTTTTTTTCAAACAGAAGAGAAATAACTTTCCTCACTGAACAAAACTAGCGTAATGGGTTTGGTAACGAGTTTCAGAAAAAAACATTCTGTCCATCATCCTCTGCAGGGTCTCCTGAGAAGCTCCCTCAGCTGCTTTGTTTCACTCAGCCTCACATTTGTTTCTTTATAAATTCTGATGTGAATTATTCCTTAAACTATTTCAAATTTTCCTTTCACAAAACCAACAAACAAAACCACCCACAGTAAAAATATTTCTAATCTTTCATTTGTTTTTTTGCTGTGGGTTTATTTTTAATATAAGAGAGACTGAAGATCACCTACAATTATTACTTGGAGGGACAAAAGAAGTGTTGGCATGACACAAAAGTGAGAAACAACAGCTTTTTGATGTTCTTCAGTTAGTGTAACATTACTGCAATATGAGCAGCATGAATAACAGCTAATAAGCTAATGCTAAAACCTTTCTTAAATATTCATAATTACTTTTTACAGTATGCAGCTACACCTGGTTCAGGGCAATATCTGATTTCAATACAGGATGGGGGATGATGTGATTGAGAGTGGCTCTGAAGAAAAGGACTTGGGGCTACTGATTGATGAGAAGCTCGACACGAGCTGGCAATGTGCACTCACAGCCCCAAAGGCCAACCACATCCTGGGTTGCATCAAAAGAAGTGTGGTCAGCAGGTCGAGGGAGGTGATTCTGCCCCTCTATTCCTCTCTTGTGAGATCTATCTGGAACATCATGTCCAGTTCTGGAATCCTCAACACAAGAAGGACACAAGAGCTGTTGGAATGGGTCCAGAGGAGTGTCACAAAGATGATCAGAGGGCTGGAGCACCTCCCATATGAGGACAGGCCGAGAGAGTTGGGGTTGTTCAGCCTAGAGAAGAGAAGGCTCCAAGGAGATCTTATAGCAACCTTCCAGAACCTGAATGGGCTACAAGAAAGCTGGGGAGGGACTGCCCACAAAGGCTTGTAGTGATACAACTAGGGGCAATGGGGGTATAAACTGGAGAATGGCAGATTTAGATTAGACATAAGAAAGAATTTCTTTAATACGAGAGTTGTGAGGCACTGGCACAGGTTGCCTGGAGGTGTTCAAGACCAGGCTGTATGGGGCACTGGGCAGCCTGATCTAGTGGGCCATGTCCCTGTCCATGGCAGAGCATTGGAATTAGATGATCTTTAAGGTCCCTTCCAACTCAAACTATTATATGATTCTATGATACACTGAACTTCCAAGAAAGCAAGCACTCATGTTTGTACAGTATCGATACGTGGCACAGTAAAGCTTGTAAAAAGTTCCAAACAAAAAAAAACAAAAACTTTTTTGAAAAAAATCCAGCAAATGCAGGTGTTCTAACATATCAGTCCACAAAAGACCACTGTGAGATTTAAACTACAATACTGGAATTTATTGTACAGCACTTTATGTTCCAAGACCTGTTAAGCGTGATGAATAACTGTATTCAATTTAGTTCAACACCTCCAAATTCTCACTGTCTACACAAGGATGAGGTTAAACATTTAAAGACCTTAATTTAAAAGAGCTTATCAGTTCCAATCTAACTACTGGGTAGCCTTAAAAAAAAAAAAAAAAAAAAGGAAAAATATCAGACGTCATATTTTATGTAAATGACCTGGCATGCATTACAGGCATTCTTTAATTTAATTTTGTCAGTCTTTTGTAAAGGAATGGAAAAGAGAGTAGGAAACTAACCCACACATGCCTGATTTCAGCTGCATACTGAGGAGGACAGTAAAAATGATGCATCAGTCACTTCAAGACAAAGATTTTCTCTTGCTAAAGATTACTACAAAACCAGTTGAGCACTAACAAACTACAGTGGGAGTGTTCAGAAAATAATAAAAATATTTTGTTTAGGAGGCAAATGAACATTCAAGCTTACTGCATTTTTTCTCTGACTGAACTCCTAAAAAGGGAGAAAAACTTTCAAATAGGAATAAAAAAAGAGAAGTAACAGCAGTAACAATAATGCTAATAAATATAGAACATTTTAACCTAGCACATCAGTCAGCAGAAGACTACTGAGCAGTAGTCGCTGAATAGAAAAATCAATATGCCCATGAGAGACAAACAGATAAAATGAAAGTGGAAGGATGAGAAGAGCAACGTTCAAGAAGAAATAAACTCCACAACTCTGCGAGACAGCCTGAAAGAAATATTACTCCTCATGCTGAGGATTGTATGGAAAGACTGAAACTAACAGGCATCCTAACTTTCCTTTCCAGCAGAGAGTGCAGCATTCAAAGGTGTTACAGCCAGTACGAAGTGCTGCCTGGCAAAAATTTCTAATTAAATAGCTGAATATATATTATGGTAAATACCAGTAATGAACAAATACATCTGCACTGCTCTTGGGATCCAAAGTCAGATCAACAACTTTTCTCCTGAAGAAGAAAGAGAAATACTAGGATGGACCTTTCTGTGGAAGACACTATATAAAAGCTTGAGACAGGCATTATGGACTGGTAAAAACTGAAAGAAACACGAGACACGCAAGTTGAAATAGATATTCCTCCCTGAAAACACATCAGTAAATGTCCCCTGCTGTTAGAACACCCATCTTTTTGCAAGCTGATATAAATCACATATTGGTTGAGACAAAAAGCAATAAAATTAAGAACAGACTCACAAGGCTTGACATTACAGTTTAAGCACTACATGACTTAAAAAACATTCTTAGTGTAAAGTGAGAACCAACTTGGTTTTTAGCAGCTAAATTTAAATCAATTAGCAATCACTGTACTCTAATAGGAAGCAACTAACTTTGGCCACTGCAGGTAATCACTGCGCTCCGGAAACTAGAAGCTGTAAAAAGTATTGTAACAATACATCATCTGGCTCACTTATGAGCTCTGTTGATTAACAAACTCAAGGCCACACAAGCATTTGGTAAGGAAAGAAAAAAAAACCAAAACCAGGAGTACAGTGGATAATTAAACTCTTCCAACCTCAGCATACTACACAGTGCAGGGAAACACATATGCACATTCCCCACATTGGCTTCAGTCCAGGTTCCTTCTTTGACTTATATAATGTCATATTACCACTCACATCAACTTACAATCATTGAAACCTGTAAAAAGAACCAAACTTCCTTAGCACAAAAATTATTTAAATTCTCTGTGACTGGGTGTTTTGAACAATGACAGGTGACTTTTGAGACATAAAACTAGCTGGCCAGGATGATGAAGACTTATACGATAACACCACCCAATATTTAGTCAAATTATAATGTGCCTGCTGACCATCAATGAACAGTGTACTGAAAGGACAGCAGTACTGCATTCCCAAGCAACAGTGAGGTTAAACACAGAAGAGAAAGTCAGAAAAGTCAAGAACCTTGAAGAAATAAAACCAGTAAGATACAAGAGCATACACTAAAGCCTATTCTATGACATTCAGCTGAATGCCAAGTTCAGGTAATATTTTTTTTTTTTAGATTAAGAAGTACAATCTTAGGGCATTTGATTAGAATAAGCCATAAATCATAAAATGGTTTGGGTTGGAAGAGAACTTAAAAATCATCTAGTTCCAACACTCCTGCCATGGGCAAGGACACCTTCCACTAGATCAGGCTGCTCAAAGCCTCATCCAACCTGGTATTAAACACCTCCAGGGAAGGGGCATTCATGATTTCTCTGGGCAATCTGTTTCAGTGTCTCACATCACAATAAAATATTTCTTCCTAATACCTAATCTAAATTTACCCTCTTTCAGCTTAGAACTGTTACCCCTTAACCTACCCCTGCACTCTCTCCATCTTTCCTGTAGGCTCCCTTTAAGTACTGGAGGCCGCTATAAGGTCTCCCAAGAGCTTTGTCTTCTCTACGTTGAACCCCAACTCTCTCAGCCTGTCCTCACATAGATCAAATAAGCAATAAATATAAATAAACAATATAAAGCACTCTAAATACTTAGATAAACTTAAATAGGTCCAGAATTTTGTTACTGAAAATATTTTTTTTTGTTTAATTGAAATACTGTCTGTTTTGCAAAGCTACCTAACTCTTTTCTTCAAGCTGCACTATATTCATATTCCTTTCTCCTGGAGAATTCCCAGGCATTTTGCCTGACTACCTACAATAGAAAAACTCGGCACTACAGACTAGGCAACTCCCGAGTTGAATATCAGGTTCATTTTGGGCCACCTAAAACAGAGTAGTGCTTTGAGGCAGCTGCGTGAAGACTTGCTATCAGCTATCAGATGTTGGTGCAAAAATAACTGCCATTTTTAACCATTAACTTTAAAGTAGTGTATCTCAGCTTAAAATAAAATTTATTAATCAAAATAAGAACCATTAGAATGCATACATTTTTGCCAATAATAAACAGGTCTGCCTATTCCAATGACAAAAAATTCTGGAGTCCTGAAACTGATGAATTCTTCAAAGGGGTTTTGAGCTGCTGCTTGGTTGTGGAAAAACCTCTTGCAGGGAGTTGCTGAGATGCCTGAAAATGTGGTAACTGGAGAGGGGGAGGATTCTAGTGGGTAAACTGGGTGAGGTAAAGTTTCATAGCCCAATTTATGCAGCTTCCGCAGTCATTTGCCACACATATGGCCAGGCTTTGTCAGGAAGAAGAATCAGTCCTTTTTGGTTGAACAATATTGGATGTAAATGTTGCGGTTCTTGGTACATTTTGTTGATTTCCTGGCAATATTTCTCTGCTGTGATGGTTTCACCAGGATCCAAGAAGTCATAGTAGATGACTGCACTGGCCAACCACCAATGACCATAACCTCCTTTTGATGCAGCTTCAGTT
This sequence comes from Coccyzus lansbergi, assembly GCA_033558105.1. NCBI lineage: Eukaryota > Metazoa > Chordata > Aves > Cuculiformes > Coccyzidae > Coccyzus > Coccyzus lansbergi. The sequence continues at coordinate 14,360 of JAUMJK010000874.1, forward strand.
TAGGGAAGTGTTTTGGTGCTTCAAATCAGTCAGGCCACTGCACGGAACACCACTGTTTGTCATACAGAATCCATTTTCTACCTCTTGCCACAATACACTCAAGAAATGGATTGGTTTTGTTGCACAGAAGAAGCACAGAGAAAACTTCCCAACAGCAAATTTTTAGAATTTTCACTCAGCTCCCATTTGTTGGGCTTTATTTAATTTTCCAATATATTGGAAATGTTGAATGGTCAACGTTTAGTTCTAATGCAACCTTTTGAGTTGTTTTCCATGGGTACATTTCAATACTGGCCATCAACTGGTTGTTGTCTATTGCAGAAGGATGTCTGCAACCCTCCTCATCTTCAAGGTTATCGTTTCCATTACAGAGTGTTTAGAACATATGTCAAGCTATAAATTAGTTGCAGGTTGGTTGATACTGCTAGTAGTTTCTGCTGCTTTACATCCCTGATGACCTCACGCAATGAAATTACTGAAATTTGCTTTTTCCTCCCATCTTTAATTTGATGGTGCAGTATAAGGAAGACTAAACAGTGAAAACAAAACCATGAGCACAAATAAGCAGACTGTATCTTGTGCTTTAAAATGGTATACCTGAACACATTCAAATAAAAGTTCAATCCAAAATAAGCATCACAGTTTACAGTGACAAAACCGGCAATTATTTTTACACTAACCTAACAGAATGGTTGAAAAAATTTATTGTCCTAATTTGAGCACACCCATGGAAAAACATCCCTGCTCTGTAAAAAGCGCAATCTAGTTCTCAAGAACACAAGCAGTGCAGATTAATTATACAACATGTTTATTAAATAATATCTAAATCTTACAGTAGCCCATGAAGTCAGTGCACTCCGAATACTAGTTCTGCACTCTGTTATTTTAATGCCTTATGGAGTAAAAAATCTCAAATTATGAGCTACCACTTATGAAGATGGTAACATTTTGTTACTAGCCACTTATTCTATTAAGATTTTTTTAAAGAATCTAGAGAAATTTTAAATTATTTCTATAATACTACCGTGACCTGTAGAATTAAGCATGACAGTGCAGTAACATCAGTAACATCATCTCACTAACAAGCCAATGTTAGTAACAAGAAATGATGAATTTCTGCATTATTTATTAAACTCTTTGAGTACGCAGTTCTGATCCACACAGTATGATATGAAGTATGTTCACGTCACTACCAACAGAAAACACTGTTGTGAAGAAAAATGGCTACCAATTTTTGGTTGCAAGAAATTCAAGATAGACATGAAAGTCCTTGCAAAGTTCTGACATACTCTCTCCAAAATAGTTCAAAATATCTGGTGGTTTAAACCATGACCACGTACAGACCTATAAGGTACTACTTATTCCCACAAGCCAAGAGCTTTAATTACTGCTTACCTTTAAAATGGATCCATTAGGTCAAATGGGATACTAATAACAGCAGGGCATAAACCGTAAAGTTATTTATGCTTACCAGCTGTATGAATAAACACTGAGTATTATCTCACTAGCTTATTTACAAGCTCAGTGATATCTATCTACATTGTTACAAAAAACTGAATTACTCCAATACAATTTGCAACTAAATAAGTCGTAGTTCTTTTTTCCTTGGTTCTTATTTTTGAATGGCAATGAAATAGTACCAAATTGCCTTCCTGGAGTTAGATATATTTTGAATCCTAATCTGAGATCAAAAACATCAGAGAAGAATCTAGGAAGTACAACTCTCATCAGAAAGACAGATGTATGACCATTTAATCATATTTATTTGGAGCTACGATTTCTATCTGGGAAGAACAACATCTGATTTTTCAAGTAAAGACGGATTCTTTCACTCTCATTTTGATAACACACTACAGACAGATCTTTAGACACAGAGCAAGTAACTAATTAACCTTAGACAGTTAAAGAAGTAAAAAAAAAATATATTTTTTTAAATAATAAAAATGTCACATATACCTGTTCTGTGCACTTGTCAAAATGCAGCTTCCCCTCAGAAAAATGAGGTTCAACTGAGCAGCGTAAATGTTCTAACAGCAGTTTAGCAAACAAGGAGCTGTCAACTTCCAATAAGCTATTATTCACATCTCTTTAATGACTGCCACCAAGTCGATTATAAATAGTCTCATACATTTTTAAATAAGGTCATTCTGAAATGAAACAACAAATATGGTAGTAATTATTCCAGTAAATAAGCAGTTTAAATTCTAAAGCATAGCAGAACTGCGTTCTCAAATATGCAGTTTAAAGAAAGCCAACAAAACCATTTATTAACTGGTGCAAACAGTGTCAGATGTGTAATCTATGCAAGATCAATAAACCAGACTAATTATGTGATAGTTTCCAAAGAGATCTGAAAGAAATGAAACTATTAAGATTTGCTCATAAAATCCATCTCCAACAGCATTATTTACAAATATACAGTAACACCAATTAAGTTAATACAACACATGCATCGCATGAGTAAATCTACTACACAAAGATTTTACATGAATACGAAACAGCTTCTCTGTGCTTTCCCAGAAGCAGAACACAAATAAACAACCGATTCATATGAGACCCTGCTTTCTACTTGTCTTCAGATTTTAAATAATTAGAAATGAGTACATAAAGAAAAAACAGAAAAGAACTCCACAATTAGGAACAAGTTCTTATTTCTTCCCTCTTTCCCAATTTATCTCAAATTTAAGATTACTTGATAAAAGAACATGACAAAATAATGCTAATATTAAATCTTTATAAATTAGATTAGGGAAAAAATAAACATTAGAAACATTTATAATTGTGTGGATATTTTTCCTCAGAAAATTATAATAATTACAGGTGTTAAATTGACAAATTTAAATAAAATAATTCAGAAAAAGAAAGAATTAGAAGAAAAAAATCAAATAGTCGTCATCTTACGGACCCCTGGTTGAAGTGTTACTGTGATAAGTACTGGAACCTCCTTCCTACTACAAGTTTTGTTTTTCTGACTTGAAGGTCATATTTGTAGATAGACTCTTAGCTGCATTTTTTTTTTCTCAAAATCACAAAAGAAATGCCTGCTAATACATTGTGCTATATCTGCCCAAATATCCATAGACCTTATCATTCCATTGCAGACAGTTAATTCCAGAAAACGGGTTCCATGATTAGCACACTTCAATGCCACTCTCTTCCCCCACTCCTTTTTTCAGGTATTAACAATTTCAGCCTGAGTTATTGTTTAGATTTAGTTCACAGGCATTTTGAACACGAGATGAAGTTTATTTTAGTTCACAGGCTGCTATGCTTCTGATTTTTAAGAAGTTATTTCACATGAGCAGCAAAGGCACCTATATCTTCCTGCCTAGAAATATACCTTAGTATTACATGTGACAATGCCATGAGACAGAGGAGGCGTGAGTTCATTCTGCCTATACCTGAGAAGCTTTAGTCCCACAGCACCGTGCCCAGTCTAATGGCCCTGCTGTGTCATCTTGCCTCTTATGTCCTCACCACAGAGCAAGAGCAACCTCCCTGGTAAATAGTATTCATATCAATTAAGTACTAAATAATTACAAGAACTTTTACCTACACCCATTATCACCCTAGAGATCAATCCACTGACAGTTCATTCTCAGCCCTTTCCCACAGTAAGGCAGCACTGCTATTCTATACAGCTATACCTTCTAACTGGATTCCCTACATAAAGCATATTACTCAGCTTGTGCAGTGAATGGATAAAATCGCAGCTGATCACAGCAAGATCTCTCTAAAAGTGAGGTATGACTTTCAGGTACAAACTTTGCTATTTCAGTTCCCAGATAATACAGAAGTAGAAAAGGTTCAGATGTCAACAGGATCTTGGAACACGTTCATTTCCACACGAGGCTTGTTACTTTTTCATCCAGTTCAGTGTCAAGTCCCGTACAATAGCCCCAACTGAATACTTAGAAAAGGAAAGACACCAACAAGACGTTGGAAAAAGGAAATGCTCAGTCTCAACTTTAATACCAAGTTTGGATCATGCCTCAAAGCTTGAAAACTTCATTTGCTTAGGTGCTTGCCCTCCATCTACCTTAAGTTCCATAACCTTTTCTAATAGCTAGGACAGTATTCCAGATGGCAATTAACAAAACTTGAAGGTCTTCCTTTTCCACTTATCTCAGGGAAATGAATTAATATCTGAAAATAAACTCCTTTTTTTGCCTCCAAAAGCATGCACTTATATGCTTCAAATGCATCATCTTCTGTTGCTCTACATGCATTAACAAACCACCCCTGACTTTGCCACTTGTTCTATAGAAGACAGTTCTGCACTCCAATCCTTTTGGTACTTTTGGTAATGACAAAGCCTCATGCACTGTTTACAGTATGCTCACAATCTTTCAGAGCTTTCTGGAAGAAACAGAGTCAACTATACAAGATTTCTTACTTGTAGAAGCATTTTGGGAGAAGGGATTTCAAGCTCTTCTTGATATTGAAAGGACATCTTCACTGAACTATCTGCAATAAAACAGAAGCCTTTCTTCTCATTCAATATAGAAAACGGTTCATAATCTGGTAATTGCGAGATGTCTCAGGTAAAGCAGCTTCAGTCGTTGCTGTAAGCCTCACGATAGCTTTCTTTCAGTTATCTCACAACCTTGGAGAAGCCATGAAGGAACATTAAGCTCTGATAAACAAAAAGAATTGTAAGATATTTCCCATCACAGTGAGAAGAGGATAGCTGGGATCCACAAAGCACAACAAACTGAAGAGATGACAAGTCTGAACTGTGAAGAGATCAAGAAAGTTGCAGTCCCATAGTGGCACTCCACCTCCACAAGAAAGTATGAGAGGATCATGCAAACGAACTGGTCAAATCCCATCACCTCTGGATGCTGATACCACAAAAAGCGAGTACACCTCAAAGTAGAAAAGGACTTAGAGCAAGATGAGCCCCAAACCCAGTGAAAAGCAGTAAAGACATAAAACATAATAAAACTATACCTGGTATTTGTATTCGTTAGTATCAGAGGTGACTTCTATGAAGAGTAAAAAAAAAAAAACAAAAACAAAAACGATTTGAGTTTTAGAAAAAAACATGTCAAGAATACACATGTACAGATATATTTACACACACATATATACATGTAATTAACTGCTATTATTTATGAAGTACCCAACATCCTTGAAAAACACTACAACCTGTTTGACAGTCAGCTAACCTACAGGGGACACAATATTATTGTAAATCCTTCAAGAAGGACTTCTCCTCCTTGCCATGTTTCATAGAAAAGAATCACAGAATCACCAGGTTGGAAAAGACCCACTGGATCATCGAGTCCAACCATTCCTGTCAAACACTAAATCATGCCCCTCAGCGCCTCATTTGAACTGAGAAGAGAAGCAGGTCTCTAAATGTGAACAGCGAAATAGAAAAGATACAACTCAGCTAAGAACCAAAAGAATTAAAAACAAACCCATCTCTCACACAACAGAAGAATATTACTCAATGCATTAGGGACAAGACACAGGAAGTGGAAAGATTGTGATACACATGTGCAGACGAAAGCAGCACAACAGTTATGCCTATATGAACTCTAAATGTGAATGATAACCAACAATTACGCAGTAAAAACTTTAAAAACCAGCAGGTGGGCAGCCTACATGGGATGAAATCTCATCTAACCCAATTGAAGTTTAAAGATAACATTCCAAACAGGATCTTGGGACACACTCAAACAGGAATCTGCACATGAACATGAGCTCACTGCCAAAAATCACAGCCTTTCTTTTATCATACTATAATAAAATTATTTTAAACTGTATAAATCAATGCTACTAATGTGCCCTAATCTATTCAAGATAAACTTAAAAATCACACAAGCTGGCCTACTGAGCGGCTTATTAAGAGCCTTGCTTAATTTCTTACTTCTTACCATTTGTTTCAAACACTTCCCAGTCATTTTACCTGGTGATAGTGTGGTTCAAGCCAAGGTGTAAGTACTATTAAATAACACATACCTATCTCTTGCTAAGTGCCTATCTATACTCTTGTAACTCATTTGGTATGGTTTAGTAGATATACTATGCAAATTACAAGGAATTAAATAGTTTAAGGACAAATATATGTCTCCCAGTCATGATGAAATACCAGGATTGAGATACACTAAGTTATCACTTATCATACTCATGCTCCACTGAATATGGCATCAGAGGAACCAGTAGTAAGCAGCACCTAAAATCATGTTTTGTTGTTTTATTTTCCTTTTCAGCAGCTTTGTTAACGAAGAGTTTCACATCTTTTAAAATAGAATAAAATTGGTACTTCCAATGGATGCCTTGCATACTCTGACAGCTGTCTAAGTCAGGAGAGGTGAAGTGTCCTGTAGAAGTGCTTTGTTCCCTCCAAGATGAAGTGGAATGAATGTAGCAGGCCTAGGTCAGACTTCAGCATCTAAAATGCTAACAACTAATTAGCATGGGTGACTCTTGCCCAGTTTATCAAGGTACCTAAGGAAGAACATAACTATAAGAAGATACATGGCAACCACCTGAAAGGAAACAGACACTTACAGGATTAAGGTGTACTTGAATCTCCCCTCAGTGTGCATCAGCAAACTGAGGTAACTTCCATTCAACTTTCACTTTTGTCCCTGGTTTTCTCTAACATTCTAATTTGAATATACTTGGGAAGAGATGTCTCAACTTCCCTAATTGTACAGAAATTGACACTACCTGCAGAAAATAGAAAGGAGGACAGCATCACAGGAGAGAAATCTTGGACAAGTTTAACTTACCAGGAGCAACTATAAAGGTTGACATTGCTGAACTACTTTCACAGAACTAAGGCGTTTTGTACACTGCAGAGAGGGGCCTACAGTTGTATACAGACTCTTCTGCAAGAAGTGAGCTCTATCTGCTAGTGTTCCAACTTAAGCTGACTGAAGTCAACATCAAACCAACATCCTCACAGGTGTCGTAGCTTTGCCAAGCAACCTGCTATTTAGCCTGGCTTATTAGCACAGGCATGCTGCCATAGAGATATAGATAAGCTATTTCAAGCTACTTCAGAACAGTAGTGCAGGCAAACTGGAATCCAAAAAATAATATATAACTAAGAATAAACTAAAGAGCTAAAAAAATTAAAAATAAATAAAAGGAGCAAGATCAGCTAGATGCTCCTAAAGCTTGCACAGAGCAGACACTCCTTTGTTCCAAGTGCAATACTCTGTGCAGAGAGGTTTCTTGGTAAGCTAAGAATTGCCACTCCAAAGCCACTTCAGACAAATTTACAGTCTGAAAGAGATAAAACTAGTGTGAAGGGAGTGTTTAGTCTAATTTCCTTCAAAAAATGACTGACAGTGAAGCTTAGCTCTGCCCAGCACTTTTACCACCATCATCCCTCATAACTATATTCATGCTTGGGTCCCTAACCTAGTCAATACACTGCTAGGAAAAAAAAAAAACCAACAAAAAAAACCAGTGGGAGAAACATCAAGAGGTCTAAAAACATATTTAAAATTGAAAGAAGGTTTGAACATCCTAACATGACTGTAATACAGGATGCATTTTTTCCCATATTTTTGTGCTGCTGTTGTAGAACTAGGAATGAAGATTTTGAAAGAAAACTTTTATTTACAAATTATAACTCTGATCAGAAATAACATTTCATAAAGCCATTTTTCTCAATTTGGTGAGATCACAGGTATGAGTTTACAATCCCATTACATTCACTCATACTATAAAAATGCTCTTCAAAAACACAGGCCTTTTTTCTGATTTCTAGCTAGAGTATAGTCAGAAAATAGAGTTTGGAAGGTGATCTTGTGAGACTTATGTTACAGAGATTTACATGGAACTGTGACCATAACTTATGTTTTTCCAACATTTGTAAAGACTCTTCTTCATCACTGGTCACTGCAGCACAACACTTCCCTTCAGGAAGCCCATAGAGATTTCTGACTGAATTGGATTTTGCATCAGTATTCCAGAAGTACTTGAATATAGTGACAGCTGTCGATGTGCCCAAACAGAAAATACATGGTGCAATAAAGCTGATGAACTAACTAATGCAGCCACCAAAAGAAAGGGATTCTTCTTAAACTAAAAATATCACCTTAAAATCACAATCACTTGTTTTCTAAACTTGAATTTGCTTTCAGTGTTCTCTACTGCAAATAACTAAGATGTGCTCCAACTCCTCCTGGATTTAGAGCATGCTGCTTCCTTTGTTTTTGTGTCTGCTGATGTCAAACGATATACCAGGTAGCTCAGATGCTCTATCAAATCCCTAGAGAAATTAATCAGGATAACTATATGATACATTTATTTTATGATAACTTTAAGTTGTCACTAGGTAAACTGAAACAAAAGCTGGCACCCAATCTTCAGTTCTGAACTTTGCTCTTCTACCCTGAGCACCAGCTAATCTGGGCTGCTCAGAAGCCACCCTGCGCAAGCGTCTGTGTTGTGGACGTGGCAGCCTATGTTCAGCTGTCCTGTCACATGTAGTACATCTTCTCTCAGCTTACCAGTCCGGAATTTCCATGAGAATTTGTAGTTTGCACTGTTGAGCTAAGGAATTAGAACGATGAAAAAATGATCAGTGACAGAATGGCTTAATGTGGTTCTTGCCAATAATCTGAAAAGATAAGCCAGTTGTCAGAAAGTATCTAGGAGAAGGTACATTTTGCTTTCTCAAGTCATCCTGAATTAGCTACACACTGATGCAGCTGGTAGCTCTGCTGAGAAGGAATATGACAGGACAGTTTTTTCATACCCTGTATCTTAAAAGTTATGTATACTTAGGTCCATATTTCAATCATCCTCCAAGTCAAAGAAGCAATTACATCAAAAGGTGATTTCTATACCTATTTCAATTTTTAAAGTCATTATAACATCATACACTGCAGGTAGACTACTAAAAGCTTATCAGTAGTAGGAAAATGTCAGGGAATTAGTACAATACTCCTGAATTCAATGTACAGATTCTGGGGAAACAGTGAACATCCTCAGCAAGTTTTTTTAGGATCTGTAGATCCTAATTGCATGAGGAACATAAATCATTCCACTGTTATGAATAAAAAAAGCAGTGCAATATTAATTGCAGTTCCTTTAAATGAAAAGTTCAATTCTACGCCTATGCCAGAGATTCAACTAATTTAATGAATAGAAATATTTTGGGGATAAACGTAACACAAAATTTCAGACAGCAAATGTGATCACAACTTTTAAATAACCAACTACACTTGAAATTATTTCCCACAACTGGAATCACACAGGTTCCCTCCATGTTATGCTTACAAGGCATAATGATAAGTTGCATTTATTTTCAGAACATAAAAAGCATGTTTCAGACAAAGACAACTTTTCCTATCTGTGTGTTTCTTTGGCAATTATTCTAACATTAGTAAGTGTCTCCTTTTACTGACAGCAGAGAAAAACACACATTTACAAGATAAGTGGTGATAAGTCTCTGACCTCTTTTCCCAGCTGGTATGGGAGAACCACATACAGCCCATGGGAGATGAGGGGTGTTGAGACAGAACTCAAAGTTGCACTGACCTCTGCCAGCTTTGTAAGAGGTCAGAGCCTGAGGCTGCAGCTTCCCGGAGCTCCTGGCCTTCCACTGACCACACAAGAATGGGAAGTGAGAGTGGGAAGGTGGCAGTTTTCTCAGCTGAGTGAAGAGCATGAGAAATCCCAAGACAGGTGGAGATGGCAGTGTTGAACAAGTTTATGCGGAGGAAAAAAAACTCTGGAAGTAATGTCCACAGATGCACATTTATGCTTTAATTTATTAATTAGCAGCTTAGAGTTTGTTTAGCGCATATTTGGTAGCCTTGTATACTTAGGCTAAAAAACTGTTCTCAAGACTATCCTTTTATTTTCTTACTTTTATCAGGAAGTACTTACATGGCAGCTCCTCCTCCCCCAGGTTAGTTAAACAAAATCTGTGTACAGAAAAACCTCATTTGAAGACTTCTCTAAAAGCAAATTTGAAATAGTCACATTTCGGTAAATGACAGAAAGGATTGAGGGTGAGAAAAAGCATTCTCATAACACAAAGTCAACTTTAAACTTGAAACAAAAAAAATGATCTTGAAGATTAGAAAAGGGTAAGTGGAAAGGTAAAGGTTAAGTTTTTAAGTTAGTGAAATTAAAGGTTTTACTTAAGAAATGCTTATGCATAATCTTCACTTTTAAAAGAAATCCATATTTTCTACCAAGTTCAGAAAGTTCCCAAAAATAGATTAACGGTAAGAAATATCACGAAATAAATTCTTCCTCCAGAAGCAGTGACAAACATTTAACAGATCAGCAGTCAGAAACGTGCCATCTGCAAGCTGTGCCAATTAGATTATTTCCAGTAACATAATATCCTCTGTAGCACAATCATTAGATCTTTCTTACTTCATCAAACTTCAAATAGTGTCTCAATAACACATTGTAGTCACAAATCAGCATCAACTCCATGACTCAGAGCGACTCTGCAGGAGTAGCTGAATGTTGTGCACTGCACAGCCTCTCCTTGCCATACTGCCCACCTACTGAATACGCTGCACATGCACACACGTGCCCATACATTTGGAAAACAAATCATGATAACACTTATAATTTTAAAATCACAGGTTAAGAGACCACAACAAATTTAAATTTTCAATACTAAGGGAAACAAAACTCCACAAAAGTCCTCTTCAGGATCTGATAGCAATTTCAAAGCAAAAAGGTAATCATGAATGCCACTTCAAAAGGTAAAGATGCAGACTTTAGAGAGCTTGCTAGAAGCAACTGCACATTCAGTAATATGGAAGTAATTTCAACACTCACAAAAGTTTTATGCAATGAGTAAAGGAGAAACAGAAACAGTGAAGTTCCAGTGCAGAAGAGAATTCATCATTTTGCAAAGGATATCTTCATGCTTCAAGCAGAACAGAAGAGCTATCGGGTATTTTTACTTGTGCATATCTTTAAAAATGCAGTATTTGTATGCAAGTCTTCTAATGCTCACCATTTTTGGTTACCTTAGCTAAGTGGCTTGCAAGCATTAAAACGGGTATCAACTTCAAATATAAGTGTTTCACTATTCATTCAATGATATCTATGCTATCCTGTCCACTACTTTTCTGCCTAATTCCTATGTTTTTCATGAAACTAGAAATTACTTTCACCATCTATAACATTCAAAAAAATGTGGTCAACAGGCTTTTCTGAGCCAACAAAACTGCTATAAATACATCAGTCCTCATCTCTGGAATGAAGAAACAAAGCCACGTCAGAACAAAGAAGAAACTGCATGCCAACTCCAAGAGAAGGCTGACAGAAGTGCTCCTGGAGGTTTTAACATCATTAATATTCCGTTTTCAAAACAGCAAGACATAATTCCTGTCTTGTTCTTTTTCATATATAAAGCTATTTTAACATTTTTTGGTTTATTATAGCAATGCATTGATGTCCTAGATACTTACTAAAGCAGAATCCTGTAACCACTTGCTATGCTGCAGCCATTAGGTGAGCAAAGTCTACCTCAGAAAGACATGAAACAGTCTGAAATATCAGAAGCTAAAAATAGTTGGCAGCTTAAAGTAAAACTAAAATTAATGGTATTAAATATTTTTAGTGTGTGAAGAAAAAAACCTGTCATATATAGAAATATGTATTCTAGTTTTGATACTGAACTAAATTCCCACTGTTAAGAGACATGTGACTAGGCATAACTTGTTTTGACATCAAAAGCAGAAAATCATGCCTGTGGATGGAAAACCAACTTAAAGCAGGAGTAAGTTTTAGGTTACCCACCCTCCCCTTGACTTGGAATCTACCTTAATTTTTCTTTCACTCAGCACTTAATTTCCCTGCTTTAGCTAAGATGCCTTTAGAAGCTGATTTTTTGAATTCTCTGTTGAATAATCTCTATTGAAAACTAATGTTTTCAATAAAAGAAAACTATATTGTTACAAGTCTCCAATTTCTGGAGTATATATGATGGACACAGGACAATTGCAAGAGGTAAAGCCATTAAGTTTTTATTTTACAGATCAATAACATTTTTAAGAATTCTGCTAACAGTATCTAGGAAAGTATATTACCAGACCTGAATTCATATTGCAGTTATCTACATCATCCCCAGAGAAATTTCAGAATCCACAAATTGAATGTTGAATGCCACTGGCAGATACTGTCTGCATGGCATGTGATACATCAACGCTCTGACTAATACACAGTTGTAGGAATTAATCTGAAAAGCACTGAGACTTGTAGAAGAGATAAAAGTGGACTCAGCATACAAAAATAACTCAGCATAGATTACATAAAGAACATAATCAGAAGTTAAGCAAAAAAAGACTGCACAGTTGAGTCAGCTGAAGGGAAAATAATGTCTCCTTTTGAATCTTCAGGGCATCCCTGAAGATGTTTTACTACAGAGGTTTCACTTACATGATTGCCTGCTATTTTCCCACACGACTTCTATCTCACTCCACATATGGGATAAGCCATGCTCTCTCACTGTCAGTCAGTTTTTATTTGCAAAGGTATCACTGAATGAACACTCAATCCAAAATTTCTTGCATTCCTTCTTTGTATCCGTGTACTTAACCATCCTCACAACATGCCTCTGACAATAAGAACTGGCTCCACTTGACAGAGAAAGTAAGACCTTCTTAAAAAAAGAAACAAACCACAAAACAAAGTGCTCAGTAAGTTCTATTTTAAGTACTTCAGTCCAGCTTTTCAATAGTATTTGTCATTTTGACAGCCATGTATATTTGCAGAAGAGAATTTCAAGACTGCAGGTACTCCTGTGTACACCCAGGGCTTCTAAAGTGACCTGAGTGGCAGAGAACAAGAGCAATCTCCATTCACTGACCACTGAATGAAGAACAGATGCAGCAGAAAGTGCATAAATCTAAATAAAGATCACAGTCCCAATTATGGAGTTTCACATTTTACCTATGCTCTCTGCTTCCACTGGTGGCCAAGCTGACCTCTTGGATCTCGGCTGCTCTCGTAATGACCGCAGTAACTCAGTGTACAGCATGGGACCTTTCCTTTCTTCTCAACACTGCAGGTAATGTTCACCAATTTATTTTGGCTCTCAAGAGTTTCCAGTTAGAGGTCTGAAATAATCTTGCACCGACACCTTCAAAAGATACTATTAACTTCTTGAGACATGAATGAAAGCAAAACTTTGAAAGACAAAGCTTTACCTATATAGGATTTGTTGAAATCTTAAAAGCCTCTGCAAACATTTATGCTCCTTCTCTCTGCCCAAGCTCAGCTGACACCAGCCCTAGAAAGGAGCTACAGCCTGCTCTGGGACTGTTTCCTTAGAGCCTCCTCTTCCTCCCATCAGTTAGTTTGTAGGTTTCCTATTTACAGTTTCTTTTCCTTTAAACCCAGAGAATTCAAACAGATTAACATAACATCAAAATTATAGAAGTAATGGGAGAGATGCACAGAATTTTAAATTGAGTTAAAAAATTGGATGCCAAGCCTTTTATGAAGTGCATGCATCACTGGGCTAAAGTAAGATTTTGCAGACAGTTTTTCCACTATTTTTAAAACGTTATCATTTCATTATTTTTCTTTTTACATGATATCCCAAGACTATAAACACATAAGGACATCATATGAAATGGAACCACATTCATCTCCAAGGGTCAGCAACAAAACCTTACTGAGTAGATATGGATTTAATTTGAAAGATACTAAGGGCACCTAAAAATGATCATTGTGGCGACTCCTGCAATTATAGAAGCAATTATGATTAGCAACAGAAAAAAAAAATCATTTAACTATTCAAGATGAAACATACTTTATTTAACTAGTCTTTGATTGGTAATTAAATCTTAACAACATTACACATTTATAAACTGCACTTGAGGACCCTGAATTTCTAATACAGTTTCATCAAGGGTACATTACCAGCCATACAAATACCTTTCTTTCCTGACCTTGAGTCTGCTATCCTGTTATCACATATATTTAGATACCTTTTTTCCAGTTAAAAAGCAAGTGAAAATCCTTAATAAACCTTATGGAACACTGTGTTCACAGCTTAAGAGGAATAACTTACTCAAACTTCATTCCAAACTTTGTGAAGTTGTTCCATGGTAAAAATGAGTTTTTCATGGAGACACGCACACTAAGGTAGAAATGAAGCACAAATTCCAGTGAGAACGCTGAAGTTTTTTGCAAAGCAATGAGCAATCAAGAAAAACAAATCCTGCTGCATATATTGAACATACTTCAGTGAAATATTGGTTCAAAAATTAATTCTTAGAGTCTGGAGCTGCTATTTAGAAGAAAAGCTAGTGAAGCAGATGTTTAAGAACTGAAAGGAAAAGGACAGATGAGGGCAGTATAGATTTTTGTCAATTAATACTTTAGAAGATACGGAAATATTTACAGCTATTTTTAGCCACTGCTTCCTGCTCGTTTCCAGACTTATGTTTAAATCAAAATGCCACTTACAGGGTAAAGCTGCAACTTTCACACGCTGTTCCAAGAAAAGTTTAAAAAAAAAAAAAAAGAAAAAAAAAAAAAGAAAAAAAAAGGCCAAACAGGATCCCTTCTAACTCCTGTTGCCTATGTGATATCAGGTTATGTTAGCCAGATAGGACCTCAAAGGGTCATGTTTTTACTTCTCTAATGTAAAACTAAACACTGAAAGACAGGAGAAAGGAGTAAATAAGCAGTGTTAAGGAAAATACAAATTAGGAAAACTTCCAAGCAGAACAGATGAAGTTGACTAGTCACTACAGTACTCATTTTGAAAAATGATCTATATTTTGTCTAAGGAAGTGCACTAAAATTCCATTTCAGTTCGACAGGTGTACCTAATTCAAAACAGCATGAAACTGATAAATAGGCAAATTTAAATAATCAGTTTCCTCAAGACTGTTTGTTACTCCAGCTGTCACATCCAATTCCATCCCATGTGTTATGCTAGGAAATCCTCAGTTACTACCATCAAGATATGGGGGTTTTTTTCTCATGGATTCACTGAAACCAGAAAGACAGATATATATATCTATATATCTGGGGTTTTTTTTGGAAAAGGATTACTTATGTATCAAAGGCAGAAGATACAAAAGTCCAAAGTACTTTCAATGTAGTGGCAAACATTACTGGGTTTTTTCATTCTATTTCCCAGAATGATTTTACTAACTGAAAAAAAGACAAAGAGCCTTACTTATATTTAAAAAAAGAAGTTTCTAAAACAAAAGGTTAAACACTGTAATCAACTTTTTACACGCACATTAGTATAGAAAATGAAAATCTTTGCAGGCGTCCACATATTCAGTGTTTAATTTGTTAAGAATGTTTTCCAGTGCATTTCATAATAGCTGCTTCACGTTCAGAGCTCTAACTGAAAACAGATGTAAAAATCACTGCTTATTTTAAATTGTGATTTTATTTAACACTAAACAAAACAACTGTGAAATGTGTGACGGTTCAGATAGAAATGTCAGTTGTTATGCATTATAAACAAAGTAAGTGGCATTTCAGGTAATTTACTACTATACAAAATAGCTGTTATTACTGCTGGTTTGCCACTATGAAATCTCTCCCAATGAACCAAACCCAGCAATTTAGAAAAAGCAGAGTGAACACAGAGAGAAAACCAGAAGATCTAAATAGAAAGATGACATCTTCGTAAGGGATGATGAGAAAACTTTCTAGGGTGACATAATACAGCATACTAGATCATATAAAAGACATAGAGAAGATACATATAAATCCTTGTAGCTTGACTTTTAATACATGCAGAGATTTTGTTTCAGGAAGTTGAAAGAGCCACACACTACTGAATTTGGATGATTTGTTGCTCGCCATTTTTCATGTTGTTCCCTTAGCGTTTCCTATTAGTCACTCTCTTTCGTGTTTTTCTCTATTTATGATTGGGTATTAGCCTCCCCTTAGCCAAATCAAATAGCCCAACTGTCATAGAGGAACAATAAAGTAAATAATTAACAAATTTGAAGGTTAAAAAATTATCTGGAAGGTGACACCAAGCAGAGCCGCCCTGCCTACACCCACTGTTCCTTGAAGGTGTCCAGAGAGATTGTGGATTATAATCAGTAGTGCTCTGCCCAGAAACGTGACTCCAAAAGGACCTACCTGAGATAAAAGTTTGCAAGATGTAAGGTAGCCCTCTGCTTCTGCAGCACAGAGAGATGCAGTGAGTAGGCTAGACAAGCAGTATGGGATCCACCAAGACTAGCTAACTGTAGCCTCTAAGCTCTCTAGCCTTAGTGCTACCTGCCAGGATCAGCACACAGTATGGTTAGGGGCCCTTCAGCCCTGCAAGCAGGGATGAAGATTATGCAGCAGGGTCTCAGCAAGGTTTCTCCCCACTCTTTTGATGATCAGCGATGAAGACAGATCCAGCTGTCCTCAATGTCCATTGAGGGATGGCCTCAAAAACCATACAGAGTATGAGTGGAGAACATTGTCTAGCTAGATCCTTAGTCTGATTCAGCACAGAGAACACTTAGAATCGTACTTGATGACTGAGTTGCATAAAAAGAGGCAATAGTTTTGATGAGTAATTTTTATCTTAGGAGGCACTAAAAATCCAAGTTCTAGATCATATTTTACTAGTTTGGCTGTGATTGAATTGCACTTTTGCAGCACTGAGGGTGCAAGACCAAAGGGACAACTGCTGTCAAGAGGCAGAATAGAGATTTCAATTATGTTGTCATCGCAGTGGAGGGATAGCTCCCTCTTCTAACAGATTGGGGAGAACCAAGGCATTCATTGTTATGTCAAGAAAACTGTTTGAAAGTAGGCAGGATAGAATGAAATTTAAAGATTCCTCAATACTGGAATACAGAATTTTCATTTACTTTTAAAAGTAACATCAGTCAACTTTGTTAAAGTTTTGGTATGTAATCTACTTTGAGGCAAATACTCAACATGGAGATTAACTGCCATAAAACAGCTCCAGTCATTTCAAGGAACTTGGATAAAATTTAGAAGCCAAGCAAAATGCACATATACACACAGAGGAACCTCGTCTTTAAGGTGGCACCTCTACATTTAGTAGATGGAACTTGATATGTTTAACAATGTGCGATTCATACAGTAGGAATTTGCCTTTTGCTCCCCTTGTCTCCCAGAGCTGGCCTAAAACACATCTTCAGAGCACTGTGGAAATAGGAAATTTGTCCAGCTAATGTCATTAAAAAAAAGCTGAGATCCGCAACACCCCTTAGCAAGTCTCAAGAGGTTTTTTTCCAAGGTTATTAGCTAAGATTTCTAAGAACTATGGACACCTTCCAATACTGTCAGGGGTCTCAATGCTCCATTTTCCCCAGAGTAAAAGTTTCCAAGTTACAGTTCCCAAATGGTTTTATATAGCACACAGACACAGCCCCAACAACTGAATATCTTTTGTGCATGGACATTATGTGGAAGAATACTGTCACAGTGTAGCTAGAGAAAGTTTTGGAGCTAAAAAAAAAAAAAAAAAGTTTTACAATCTATCTTTAACAAACATGACTTCAAGGATATAGTTGGTCCTTTTATAAATGGATTTTCCCCATAGCTTTAATCCTCTGGTTAGGTAAGCACTGCAAATGCAATCCCAAAGCCAGAAAAGTTTCTCCTATACTTTCAAACTGCTATGTGCTGACACCTAGGCAACAGAGAAAGGAAAATGTGACTAGAATGCAAAGGGCCTGCACGAAGTAAGGAAAAGGAAAAAAGTAGATTGTAACAGATCTGGTGAGTGAGAACCTGCAGGAAGTTGGCAAGTGAGGATTTGAGCCTACTTGGCAAGGCCAGTGGGAACTGGAGAGTCAATGGAAAGCCAAATGATTTCAGCAAAGAGGATGGAAGACAGAAGAAGTGGGGGACCAGAAGTCAGTAAGAAAAATGGTAGATAAAGGACTAACTAAGCAGTTAGATGAATAGTGAAAATGGAGAAACTGAGAAAGTGGGAAAATTCTGGGAACAGAAGGAAAAGTACAAGCAGGGAACACCACCAGAATCAGGAAACTCTGGGAATGCAAGGAAAGAGACATGGAGACACTATCACTGCTGCTGAAAGGCAACAGGAGGAAGACAGATTAATATAGCTCTTTTCAATTTCTCCTGGCAGACATAGGTGAGGTGGAGGCACAATGAAAAGGAACAGATAAAAAAACACACACACACAAAAAAATTAAAAAAAAAGAGTCCAAGTAAGCAAATAAAGAATCATAGTCAGAAAAAGTTAAAAGGGAGAAGGGAACAGGTTAAGCTTCCATGAAGATACTGGTATAGAGTGAACAAAGAGAGTAGGATATAGGAACTCTGAATAATGCAGTTGGGTATCATGAATGTGACTAAGACAATCACCCAAAGATGGAGCAGGGGTAGGAGGGATGAAAGTAAGAAGTAATTTCCCTGCTCAGAGCTGCAGGAAGATAAGCAGAACCATCTATGCTTTCCAGAAAGATTTCTCCAAAACTTCTAAGGAAACATAAAACTCCTAAGTGTTATCTTTCTTCTCTCTTAGCAAATGCTATACACCTTGCTCTCAAAACATGCTTTCTCCTGTTCTAGGGAGATGACTATAACCAGTAGCAATAGCCCCAACTGGTATTATTTCTTGTGGAACTTAAAGGTTTACCACCTGCTGGTAAACTGCATACAGGCTGACAGAATGAAAATGAAAGTGAAAAGGTATCAGCTGAGTCTTTTAAAATCCACTTCTCCCACACCCTACCTGAAAATAAAGTCATATCAAACCAGCATTTACATGGCCTTTCCCACTAAAACTATATTATTATACTATTCAGTGTAGAGGATACACTCCACTGGGAAAGAAAAGGAATCCGTATGTGACTTCAGCATCTTTGGCTCATTTACTGCAGAATTTGCAAAGTTGTGACACAAAGATTGCAGTAAGACAAATTCAGCTGATGCAATTGCATGCTACTATTGCCTTTGCTACAGGACCTCTGTTAGTGTCAAGCAGGCCACTGAGATCAAATTTGTTTGACCTTATTATTTATGCTATTTTCTCTGCTTTTCAAACATGGAACTTAATTTGCTTCTAAAGCAAACTCCTAAATAATCAGTTGCAGTTAACAGCTAGCAGGAGCTGTTCTTGGTATTACACAGAATTTCTATGTTTAAGGCACAAGTTAAGCAAGATTAAGCACTGAAGTATTTAAGAATGCAAAAAATGTCACCTAAAATTGACAGAAAACCTTCCCATAACAAGTCTACGTCAAAAAAGCACTATGAAAAGGAAGAACAATTGTTAAGTCTTATGAACACCCATTTGCAAACCATTTCTATTTCAGAATAGAGTGAGTATTATACTATAAGACACAAAGCAACACATGGAACAGCAATGTGGAAAACCGTTGTAACTACTTTTTGATTAAGTATATACTACATATCTGCATCAAGACAGGAGTATTGTGGAAAAATGCATGTGATCAGGAAATTAACTGCAACTATCACAGAACGGTTTGGGTTGGAAAGGACCATAAAGATCATCGAGTTCCAGCCCCCTGTGGCAGGGACACTGTTGCAATTGATCAGGGTGCTCAGAGCCCTATTTTAGCCGGGGTTTAAACACTTCCATGGATGGGTCTTCCATGACTTCTCTAGGCAACCCATTCCAGTGCCTCACCATCCTCACAGTCAAAAATTTCTTCCTGACATCTAATCTAAATCTCCCCTCTTTCATTTTAAAACCATCTCCCCTTGTCCTGTCGTTGCACACCCTAGCTTTCCTGTAGGCCCATTTATACATTTATATAGATGAACACACGTTCACTGAAGAATAGGGGCACCTGTGTTTGGAGAAGACAGAACAGAGGGGGAAAAGTAAGGAGATACAAATTAACTATGTAGTTTGGCATTTTTTTACCCTCTTAATGCTCACTTAAAGCTAAACCCCCCATGTTTCAGATGTAAGAGCATGTAGATCAAGGACAGGAATTTAGAGGGGTCTCACTTCAAGGGTTCTTTTTTCTTTTTAATATAACATGGCTCTGAAGTCCTAGAATACAATCTCCAGGTACTCCACGTATTGTCGTGCTTCTTTCAAAGCAAATTACATTTGACAAGATTTGGATATGAACAATTAATTAAACTCAAAGTAGTAAATTTTGTTCATAGCCTACTTAAAACATAAAAAGCTTGTTTTGCTGCTAAAGTTTAATAAGTGAAACTACTAGGAAAAAGCCACCAATTTTTAAAAGCAATCCTTTTCTGGCTGGATGCAAGAGTTTGTTTCTTGGTTAGAATATCCACAGACATGCCAAAGGCTGGGAGGAAACTAATGCTACACAGGTCACCTCCTCTACATCTACACTGAATAAAGAACGGGTGACAGTGACTCACTTTATATGCATATCAAAGGCATGACTAAGGATGAATCTCCCTGCAAATTATAGTAACCCTTTGTCCAAAATAAACTTCAACACCTGCCAATCATTTCTGGAGAATATATATAAATTAACAGAATTGCTGACAAGTTCTCTCCCTAGCCACTTGCATTCTCTTGATTGGTACTGAAAAAGCTTGATCCTCAAGGTTTGAACCAGGATAAAAAAGAAACCCAGAGAAAGACTGGATGACTTTGTCATTTTCTGTTTTCAGATGGTCATTCCACCTCTTTTGAACTGTGGTTCTACTTGTCATACATATCTTGCTTAAAACAGTGCCTAATTTGTTAGCACAAAAAAACCCAGTTTAAATACATTTAATACTATATTTAATATTTATTTTAATGATGTTGCTACATCACTTGATTCTATTTACTGCATGTCTGTTGAGAAATATGTTACTTATGATGTTAGAGTTTAGTTTCTCTGAAAGACAAGACAACTGCCTGTTATTTTGAAACATGTATTTGAAATCACAGATCAGTTAATTGTCCTTTAGAGTAGGACAAATACTGCTTCAGTACTAGAGTTTTAAAATACACTGAATTTTGTCTTTTCTGACCTTCTAGCATGCAATCTCTCTACAACCTCATGTCACTCCTGTTTCTATGACCCTGAATAACTTCACATCATTAGAAGTTACTCTTCCCAAATTATTTATAGCATTAGCAGTGTATTGAACAGCACAGACTCCAGAAAAGACACCTACATAGATGCAGATAACAATTTTACCATTGGTCCCCTTTTTCTGGTATTCTGAATTTTAAAAGAATTGCTCTCTCCAATGACTTTCCTCATCATAATGCAGAATTTAACAAGGGTTTTGGTTAACCATGTCAACTGTATTTCCCTTGGCCACCAGCTCTGTGACTCCTTTGGAGAAAGCAGAAGGGTACCATCAAGCCTGCTGGTCTGGAGCTCTCTGACCTCACCCAGGAGCACCCAGGACCCTCACTCGGGACCCTCACCTCCTTCCCAAAATGTCCCATACTGAACCAGTCCCTGGCAACTTATTACATTTCACGGCTAGCTCAGCCATGTAATACTCATGTCATTTATGATGAAGACTACATTTGTTCTGGGGGTTTCTTGTCCATTTTGCCCACTGTACCCACCCCCAAACTCTTAACCATCTGTTCTAAGGCACTTCCCTTTTGCAAGGGAGTTGAGCTGGACTGAAGTGAACCTTCCCAACCTCCTACACTGTGAACACAGTTACCTAAAAGCATTGGGGTTTCTTCAACTGTGACCTTACTTCCAGTGCCTTCTATACATTAATCAGTTTCTAGTATTACAACAATCTTTTTGTTTCTGGCACTTGAAACACAGGCTTTACTAGTTTTTTGGCACCTTGCAAATTGTTTCCCAAACTTGTTTTGGCCTCCTCTTCCATGTTTTTAGATTAATCTTGCCAGAACCTAACACACTTTTCTCTTCCCTGTGCTGAGCACCATTGCAACTTTATGAGAGAAACTTATGTTCCTCTTTCTGTAGTTCCATTTATTGCACTATCTAATCACACAAACTCTTGATCTTTCACAAAAGTCAACCACTTGTAGGTTACCTGTTGTTTTCAAGGTTTCAGGAATTTTTTATAAGGTTATAATAATTTTTATAAGGTTAAGGTTTTTTATAAAAATAATTTAAAAAAAAAAATCACACCACTCACAGTTGCCCCTTTTAATTTCTTTTTAGGGTTATGGAATACTCTTACAGACTTCCCAGCCAGGGAAAGCTTCAACACAACTACAAAGGACTTGTTTTGGACAGCTGCAACATCCCTGCAAGACAGCTGCAGGGATGACAGACAGTCTGATAGACATTAGAATTCCTCAATAGCAGCATTATCTTAACTCTGCTTCAACACATAGTTTAGGACAAGTCAAAACTAGTTTCCCTTGCAAGCTCACCAGCAATCTAGTTGATGATATTTTTGACGCCTCGTGAATGTGTCAAATTGTGTACTGATACACTGACAACTTCTTGCACAAACTTACCACTGTCTCTAATAGAAGGACCAAGTGTACCTCTGGCCTCCTAGAATCTCAAAGTCTTATAAATATAACTTAAAAGGTAGCTCCAGATCCTTCAGATTACGTTAACTATTAATAAAACCACTGTGAGCAATGATTTTATTGTGACCTTGAGGGGATAACAGAGTTCAACTGGGGACAATGTTATTGTCTGTATGTGCATAGATTTACATATTAAGGCTGCTCCCATGCTCTAGCATTAACTGAAAGCTCTATCAACCCCCTTCAGCAATCACAGCTTTTATTTTTGCACTTCTGCAGCTCACTTGTGTGGTGCATTCCCCACTGTAAGTACCTAACTAAATACTTAATATTTTTTCCCCTCTGCATACTGTGCCACAACATGACTACTAACAGACTTTTCAGTTTGTGAGGACTCAATATTTACAACCCTCTGAAAACAAATTGCTTTGGGTTAAGCTCAACAAAATTAATTTATACTTTTATTTAATAAAAAGCACAGAAAGTGTATGAATATGACTCAGATCTCTCAATGATGCATTTTTTTCTTGTTCCCTATTGAGAGAGGAAATTAGGATTAGCTTTCATATTAGAAATGCCTATGGGAAGGGGCATTCAGTGTTTTCCTGGTCAGTACTGACTGATGGAATATCAAAATGATTGCAAGAGAATTTTTTTTTAAGTAGTAAGCTCCTTATACAAACCACATTTGTATTATCAAACACAACTAACTGTTCTCAAGAGCCATACATTGCAAACATGTTTAAGTGAATCCTAAAAGTGTCATGCTGGAATGTCAGAAGAAGTATAAGGTCATGGCACCTAGCAGAGATGATAGACAAGTCTCTATGTAAACATGAATAAAAATCCTTAGGGACAGCTGTCAATAAGAAAAATTCTTAACAGTCATTCTCATAAAACAAGAATTACTTATATGCATTTCCACAGTGTTCACTGAGATTAGACTGTAACTAAAATAGCCTGCAAGCCTTTCTTCAAAAATATTTAAGGAATAATTAAAAAAAAATAATAATTAATGTAATTTTTACACAACTTATTTTCAGACTATGCATCTTAAAACCAAAACCAGACGAACTCCACCCAAACTATTGCAAATTTAAGGCAAATCCACACTAAAACTAAAGCTATTCACAGCTGAATTTTGATGGTTTTTTATTAACTTTAGTGTATAACAATGTAAATATTTCATATCCATTTTGATGGGATATCTTGAAACTGAGGAAACTTTGAATTTCATATTTTCAAATATGTCAATCATCAAGGCTTGAATACTGTACTGAACTCTCAGGTAAATATTTTCAGTAGCTGTGTGAATGTATAAAGACAAAGAACTAGAATACATTCATTGAGCTTCATAATCCTTATCAGAAGGACTATTTATCAATCCCATATTAGGAGCAAAAAATGTTTGCTACACAGAAAACTCCACTATGTTTTACAAATTACAAAAAATATTTTGTTGATTAATTAAGTAAACAAATTAGGAAACCATTATTCTACTAGATGTTTTAAGTTGCACTGCTGTTTTCCTCCCACTTCGGGAGTGCATGTTTTCACTTATGACATTTCTAAACATCATACTGATTAAAGAAAATTCCATTAGACTTATAGTTAAGCCACTAGATAAGGAAGTTGATTCTGCTTGATGATAAATACTAGTAGTTATATCAGCTTCAACAGAAATTATAGATGCTCTCCATCCACAAGAATTACAGAGTAGTTTTAGAAACCAAAAAAAAGGTTAAAAAAAAGTTTAAAAGTTGACTAAAGTTCATCAATTCTGTTGAATGTCTTTGTTTGCTTTTGAAGGATCTTAACATTAACAGTTTTTTCCCTATCAGGATAAAGAGATTTTTTTTTTCGTCATGGTGGTTTTAGATTAATGTTTTAATCTAGGTTTACTAGACACTCTTCAAACATGACATGCAAGAGTCCACCAGTACTGCAGTGAGGACACAGCAAGGCTGACAAAGTTTACTGGAAATTACTATGCATCAGATGTGAGGGGGGAAAGGGAAGGACAAGACATTCATCTGTGACAGGGAAGAAGTCTCAACAGCTGTTTAGTCAGGGTAAAGTTACTGCAGAATACAGACGACACAGCCTCTGACATAGCAAAGAACAAGAAGATAGCAGAGAACATTTGGCCAGGTGCAACATAGAATCACAGAAACAATAGGTTGGAAGAGACCCACCAGATCGAGTCCAACCATTCCCACCAATCTCTAAACCATGCCCCTCAGTACCTAATCCACCTGCACCTTAAACACCTCCAGGGAAGGTGAGTCAACCACCTCCCTGGGCAGCCTGTTCCAGTGCCCAATGACCCTTTCTGTGAAGAATTTTTTCCTTATGTCAAGCCTGAACCTCCCCTGATGGAGCTTGAGGTCATTCCCTCTTGTCCTGTCCAACATCTCCCCACAAGTCCTATGCAAAACCACCCTGTGGTCTTTCTGCACAACTAATAATAAGATCCTAGCTCTGAGATTGAGAATGTAGGCCACAGGACACTTGATACAGTACTAAGAATAGTTGAAAACTATTTCTTACACAACCCCCGCCTCAAAAACCAAACAACAAAAAAATCAGCCCCCCAAAAACTACAAGATTGTACCTGATTCACATACAGAAGAGGGTTAGTAAGAGCTTGTAGTTCAGGAGAGAAGACTGTACGCCTGTTGTTCATTTCTGATTGGCTTAAGAATTTAGCACTCTTCAAAAACTGAAATAGGCAGGAATATTAACTGAAATTTCGCACACAGGAGTAACATTACAGGTGGCTTTTATGAATTCACTGTGTTTCAGGGGTCGAATAACCAGGAGACAGTGGAGACACACAACAAAATTTAAGATTTTCTATTACCAAAAATTCACAATAACTCTTACTCACAAACAGCAACGAATACATATTTTACCTTATAATCATTCCATCTTATTAAGATAGTATGATCATACACTATTACCTTGCTTTTTTAAACATAAAATATCCTAAACAGTTTGGCACTGAACCTTTGGTCAAGTTTTTATTCCCAGATGTTTCAAACCCTTCTTGAAATTTTCATCTCCAAGTCAGAGTAACAGGTCAGATCTTTTTAATTTAGGGTTAAAATAAAAATTTAATTTGCAGAATTTGCTCTAGATTAATTCAGAGGAGGAGAAAGAATGATCCTTTTTCAGGGGTTGGGGGCTTTCCCTTTCAACTTGCATGGCAAGAATACAGAGATGTTTTGCAGTATCAGAAGTCATAACTGTTGTAACTGGACATTTTATAAAATGGTTTTATGAAGATTTAAAAACAAGTTAATAACATAAAGGTATTTTACACCCAGAGGTTAAGAACAGTTTCATAAAGAGTACAGGAGGGAGAGGAAAGGATAGGAAATAAAATAAGAAATGCTTAAAAAAATCCCCACATTTGGCTAAGGGGACCAAAAATACCCATCTATATGCTACAGTGGGATCTGCATTTTCATATGTCTTTACCTGTAAAGTATGGTAAGTCCCTTCTTCTACTTGACCTTTCTAATTTCTTTTGAATTGCCTTATTTAACTTTATATAGCCTCTGCACAAATGTGCATGTGCAGGAAGTTTGTAGGTTACAGAAACATACCGATGTGTAACATCAGTTCTCAAATACCGATGTACTGGAAATACTTTGAAGTACTAATTTTTTTTAACTTGCCTTTTATAATAAAAATGTAGGACAATACTTAGTTAGAATAAAAACCTATTCTTCAAATTACATACAGGTATCGACAACAAAAATGTACATACTATACATACACAAGCTTTTCTCCTAAATTTATACTCATGGCAGTAGAATGCCTGTGTGCCACCTCTGTACAGTACTTTTACATTAGGTGTTGGCCTCAATAGCTTGGCTCTCGAAATTGTGTTATGAAAAAAAAAAGTGCCATGTGCATTTTCAGGAGGATGAAATCTTAAAAGAATAAAATAAGGAGGTTTTTTCCTACTTTTAATATGAAAGTTTACCCAGGGCCTGATCAGCTTGAATGCTTTTCCAAAGTGACTGATACAGGTTGCTTAATTACCATGGATAAACAACATCTGCTTAAAGAATTGCCTTACTTATACTTACAAAATACCACTGCTGCTTAAGTTTATTGTTCCCAGTTAAGCATTTCACACAATTCATGCTCAAATACTAAAAACTATAAACAGTCTCATCACTTAAGTTCTCGCAGAGGGAAACATAATTGCCAGCATGAAAGATCCAGAGTGCTACTTTAAAGTAACAGATGAGATGAGCATTTACTTTTAAACCACATACCAGCTTTAGGAAAAAAAGGAAATTATTTGCTCAGCATGTAGTTAAAAAGAGCCAACACGAGAAAGAGACCTTCTCATGAGGGGGCATCAGAGTCCCAGAAAGCAGTGCCCCAATACAGATATGAATACAAACAACGACAAAGCTCACTATGTCTCCACACAGGCTGAGGAAAGACTTACATAAATATTTCCATATAATTCTATAAGTAGGTCAAGACAGTCAGTAGAATCATAGAATCACCAGGTTGGAAGAGACCCATCAGATCATCGAGTCCAACCATTCCCATCAAACACTAATCCATGTTCATCAGGACCTCATCTACCCGTGCCTTAAACACCTCCAGGGAAGGTGAATCAACCACCTCCCTGGGCAGCCTGTTCCAATGCCCAATGACCCTTTCCATGAAAAACTTTCTCCTAATGAGTAGCCTAAATCTCCCCTGGCGGAGCTTGAGGCTATTCCCTCTTGTCCTGTCCCCTGTCACTTGGGAGAAGAGGCCAGCTCCCTCCTTTCTACAAAACAGAGAAGATTGGCAGGGTTTCTGCTCAGCATAGTAGAGTAACAAGAATTAATGCCATTATTGCACTGGACTCGGGACAAATTTATTTCATCACACATTTTATCTTCAGCACTGTAGAGTCTCTATACTTTGCATACAAAACTTCAGCCAAACATTCTCATTTATTACCACTCGTTACTTTCAACAATGAACCATTAAATCCACAGATATAGAATATAAAGTTTTGCCTCTCTTTTAACAATGAATTTGGAACATATTTAACTTCCTACAAGATTATGCATTTTAAATATTTGTATATGCCAAACATCAGTGCAATAACTGCATCTAAGCTTGTTCCATAGAAGAATGAATGGTTAGCTATAAGTGTTCACAAGTTTAACTAAAAAATATGTATAAATTAAAACCTTGGTATGTCAGTGGCAGTCTGAATTTGACATCATCTAGACAAACATATGTTCAAACTGTATATTTGATCCATTTCCAGACAGCAACAACCAATTATAAACAAATGAAATTCCACAAGCAGAAATGCATTTATGTTCTCCTGTAGAAGTCCTGCAGATTGCACAGTAAACTCTATGAGCTACTATGCCAAGTTGTGCATGGCAGAAAGCATGAATACAGCATTTTCCATGAGAACCAATGCTTGCTTGCTTCCTGCAAGAGCAGAGTCTCTTGAAATAGTTCATAAGGATTTTCTGTGACTTGTTCAGCAACTGAGACACATCCAGCTTCCCTTCCTCCTTCTTCCTGTTGCTGTTCTACATTCTGACAAGGGAGATGCTAGGACAAAACCTGAAGCTAGTACAAGGGATAGTACTAGGGGATGTTACACCGAGAAGCAGTTCATAATCTGGAAGGATTATTGTAAGTCCGTCATGGTACAAAACTGACAGTGAACATACATAGTGCAAACTTGCACCACTGATGCAGTGCAAAAACTCATGGTACAAAGCTGACAGTGAACATACATAGTGCAGACTTGCACCACTGATGCAGTGCACAATTCAGCTGTAGTCTTCAACTGTGCTCCATAAGGAGGGAGGATGTTTATGGAAATCAGAGAGAACAATGTTTTAATTTAGCCCAATAGCTTTACATTTTACACCTTATGTGTTTCTACTAGTAATAGAAGGAACAGAAAAAAAACGCTCAATGTTTAAACTTACATCAGACTGCTACATTAGATTAACTGTTTGTGTCCCTTAAAAAAGAAGCATGACTAGTTACATACAAGCAGAACGAGTGCCATTTCTTTAGTTTCCTTTCAATCTCTTAATGCTTAACCAAATTCTTTTTGGTGTCATTGTCCCCCCAGCTATTAATTGCATGCACTTATTCTACTTTAAACTTACCTTTCAGGTTTCTTATATAAATCTGTTTTGTTTAGTGCAGTAGTTCATTAGTAACTAGACACCAGCCTATTAGTGACTAGACACTATCTGGAAGCGTAAATTTAGTGAGCAGCAGCTTAGTTGAAAGAATCACAAACACAGGGATGAGGAAAGATTATGACAGAGACTGTTGAAGAACAAAAACGAAGAATGACTTAAAATTTGGTAGAGCAAAAAAACTCTACCAAACCAAACCCTATGAACCTTATACAGAAGCACCCTCACAAGGTAAGGGACTGCAAACTACTATCCTACCATGAATGACTTGTAAAGTTTATACCTACTTCATACTTCATTTACCTACTCCATAGAAAATAAAACATGTAAAATCTAAGATTTAGTCAATCTGCAGCCATTTGTGTTCTTATCGTATGGTGGAAGCTAGTCATGCTTTTATACAAAGAGTTTTGAACAACTTCAACTTGTCTCCATACAAGTAGAAGTACAACAGCACTCGCTTGCGTACAGTCAAGGTAAGTGCCCAAAAAGGATACTGCAATGTCTGTTCGGCACTGCTTTTAAAGTTTCTCCCTAAAATGTAAATACTTTTAGTAACTCCTGATACATTCCTCAGAAACTCAATCTGCAAGCAATACCCAAATGAATACATAGTTGCATACTTCTCCCAGCAAGGAAAACTGTCCTTTTAAGAGAGAAAATTTCTACAGAAGGCTACAGGAGAGATGCTGTTATCTTCATGATGCTCTAATTTTAAATGACTGTAAAAAGACACTTAAAAAGAGCACTTTTCAAGATTTTAAATGGAAAAGGCTTAATAGATACACAAGCGTAGGTCACCTAAGCCAAGAAGATGTCCAGGTACATGGTGAAAAGCAACAAGCACTACATATTAGTCTGTAATAAAACAGTTGTGTCATCTGTTCCCCCTGCCAAACATCAACAGCCTTACAAATGTTTAGTTTTATTCAACAGAGAAATTTAGACAACTGCCAAAAATACCAGCACTTGAAGATCAAAATACCATTCTAAATTAATCAGATGTTGGAAGGATCATCTTTTATCCTGCTAACTCTCAACCTCCCTGTAAACAATGTAACTGCATTAATATTGAGGTAAATCTTTCTAAACACATGGACTACCATACCAAGTTAAATACTAACGCTCATGCTTACCAACAGAAGCATCACAGTGTCTGACAAATATTAACTGATCTGAGAAGATTTTTACAGAGAATCCAGCATCAGTTTTATGTAAACACTCTCTCTTTCCAACTTAAAAAGCCCAAACTCCACAAAACACCATCACAAAGCTAACATTGAGATCAATATAGTTCAACTTTAGCAAGAAAGAGAAGGCTGGAATCAAATATCAGTCTGAATTTAAGCATCTAAAAATTAAGTATTAACCTTCATCCTACCCTCTCATTCCTACATCTCATCTAAATTAGGAGACACTGATCATCACTATTTAAAATGGAGCTACCAAGTCTAAAACCAGTTAGTTATTTCAGACTGCAAAACACAAGCTCTCCTGTGCTGGCTAAATACCATAAGGACTCTTTTACTGACATTTAGACACAAACCTATCAGTCACCAGATCTCTCAGTCGAGCCCTCAGGACAAAGCGGATCAAAGCTTGAGATGGCAGATCAAAGCAATCTCCACATAACCGTAACAGTGGTCCGACACCATTACACAGCTACACTTCACATTTGAAACTTCTATCACTTTCATTGTGGTTTAAATACACAGTACTCTGCCAACAGGGGTCTAAAGTTATTATAAACAAATCCTTTTCAGCAAACCAGGGGTTGTTATTAAACAATTGGACCACTGGAAGGATGAGCCAGGCTAACAAGAGGCAGCACTAGTCTTGCCAGGAGGCTTTCTCCTCCACAGAATCTCTACCACACAATGACAGTCTTGTCAATACTGTTTAAAGTCAGGTCCTTCCTCTCTTCAAACTTCCCTTAAGGAACATCACAAGATATACGGGAATGCTATTTTAATTTTAATAGGGGGCCTGTTTTCCCAGAACACAAGGATCCTCCAATTATTAGGACACAGATCAGTGTAATTAGTTCACTTGCCTCTTTGCCCTCTCAGACTAGGGGGACATGCCTGACTTGTCCTGCTTCCCAGTTCCACTCCCATCCTAGATGGCTAATCACTTACATATTATCTCTGCCTCTTCCATTAATAAAACAACCCCTCCCATTGTATTAGCTACTGCTTTGGCTGCTTATCACCCAAGAGTTCAAAACCAGGTTCCCAAGCACAACTGCAACTTCAGCAAACAGAAAACCAGCC
Source organism: Coccyzus lansbergi (assembly GCA_033558105.1). Lineage (NCBI taxonomy): Eukaryota > Metazoa > Chordata > Aves > Cuculiformes > Coccyzidae > Coccyzus > Coccyzus lansbergi. The sequence goes on from JAUMJK010000874.1 coordinate 45,196, forward strand.
GGTAGAAACCCCATCAATTACAGTTTCAAGCCTTTCTTGAGGACTGCTAGGATTAACTTACTTAATGAGCTGGAGTCTTAAAGACAAGCAGTAACGGGTGGACATGAAGGCCCAGGGAATCTCCGCAGGCATGGGTGGTAGCAGTAAAAGACGTGAGCGTGGTTCTACTCTAAGACCACACAGTCTCCTGCAGAAGCATTTTTCTTTCATGTACTGAACTGCTTTAGTACGGTACTTGAAAGCTTAACAAACACAAAGTAATACAGCTTGAAGATCTTGGATAAGCTGAGTATTTAACTTCCTGAACAACTACACTGCATAGCTTATAATGACCTTTACATGTACTAAAAGCTTTATAGCTGTCAGACTTGATAAGCGCAAGTATCTAAAGTTGTTCCTAATTATTATTTCCCTAATTTTTCTGTTTGTGTATGTTGCATTTCTGCCATTCTGCAGGGTGTGAGAAGAGGTTATTATGACAGACAGACAAAAATGTTCATGCATTTGTGCATGTGCTTATTTTCATATTGCTCAAGACAGAACATTTCTGGATGTGGTCTCACTATGAAGGTCTAGGTTTAAAATGTTGACAAGAATAATTTAGATATATTAATACCATAAAAAACTTAATTATACTGACAAAAGCTGCCTCTCAAATTTACTTTGTTCAGGAAATACTGTAATATGTACAACGATACATTATTATTTTGCTATTATAAATGGAATTGATTTAGAAGCATCTACAGTTATTAATAACTTCTAGTTATGCCCCAGCGTACAGTTGCACTCCATCAAGAATGTTACTGAGTTACATAGTACTTAGCAAAACTTCTGCAAAAACATTCAGAGGAACTCACTTCTGCTCACTGTTTACCCAAGCCATGAACATAAGTTGTTTTGATTTCTCTTGTGAAACTGCATTTGTGCAGTTAGTTGATGTATGGTCTGATAACTTGTATCCTTGTTATATCAGGCACCTCTGGATTTACCATCAGTAAAAATGATAATTCAAATTCTTATTTTCTGTTTCATTTGGTAGCTAACCTGGTTCAAATGCTCCAACCTTAATTTTTTAAATAAACAAAATAAACTAAGAAAACTATTGGTAAAAAGCTTAAGTAATTATAATCAATTTTCAACATAGTCTCTACCTGAGGGATTGCTCTGGATGGTTCCAGTTCATTACCAACCTTAAATAAGCAGCGAAGTTTAGCTTCCCCACCACTTTATGATGGCTTAGGCTGAAATTAACAGTACATTTCCTGTATGCAGGTAGCATTTTCTTTACAGTTTGGGAAGACTTTACCATCTCTTGCTTATGCTTCCTTGGGTAGATTAAAGTTAGACCATGTCCTGTAACTTTGCTCTGAACTTTCAACAGGGGTATCAATACATGGAAAAGGAATCAGGGTAGCATATAAAACAGTTCACCAAAACAAAGTTTTTACTTCTCGTCCTGCACTTACCTAGAAGGAACCTGAACTGAAATCAGAAATCAAGAAAAAGCATCAGGAGCTAAATACAGCTAAGAAGTTTCTTAAAATTTCAGAGGCTCTCTACAGAAAGTAATTTGGTCCATGCTGCTTCTTAAAACGGCAACCATAACATTTGTTATTAGCATAACCTATCTAACAAGTCTTAGAGGCAAAGCAGTGAGCTATTTATGAGGACACCAACCGAAATGCATGTCAATGTGAGGAGATTAACAATAATCAAGACACCTTTGGATCAAGCCTTAGAAGAGCCCTCTGTATGATTCTGGGGAAAGTCTTTAAATCCGGCATTAGACCCATGGAACTTCCTCAACCATCTACCCTACTGCAAGAGGTTTGTGACTATCTTTGTTTATCAGTACAACAAAGAAGTGGTTCCACATTAACGTACATGGTACTTTAAAAATATTATATAAAAATGGCAGTCAAAAGCAGCAAGTAGTATGCTGAACATTAGACAGGTATGTTCTTGATAAGTACAGAAAGCAGATCATCATTATTATACAGAATTTTCCATAGTAATTTCATTCCTATTAGCCATATGCTATAAAGGTTTGGATGTTCCTAACAATAATTGGAGACTGCAAACTAGCTAAATGGTTCTAAGTTATTGAGTTATATCCAAACCCACACTAAAGTGGAAGGCATGCTACACAAAATGTTAGTCAAATAAAAAAAGCAACCCAATCAACTCCCCAGAAAAACCTAACAAATCCCCAAACCCCCTCTCTTCATTTGCCACCAAGCAACTTTAAAGCCAGCATCTACTATTATCCCGGAAAATCATTCATTTAGAAGAGGAAGGCTCCAGTCATTGATTACCAGAGCTTGATAGCACATAAAACCAAGCACAACTACTCCATTTGAATCTAGTGACAGCACGAAGGTTAAAGACACTAGGAAAAGTGAAGAATACATTTATTTTTGCTCCACAGGGTGGATATACTCTTTCTACCAAGCAAGGAAGACAAAGCGTGTAATTACAGAATCACAGAACAACCAGGTTGGAAGAGATCCATCGGATCTTTAGTCCAACCATTCCTATCCAACACTAAACCAAGTTCCTCAAGACCTCATCCACCCGTGCCTTTAAACACCTCCAGGGAAGGTGAATCAACCACCTCCCTGGGCAGCCTATTCCAATGCCCAATGACCCTCTGTGTGAAAAACTTCCTCCTAATCTCCAGCCTAAATCTACCGTGGCGGAGCTTGAGGCCATTCCCTCTCGTCCTGTCCCCTCTCACTTGGGAGAAGAGACCAGCTCCCTCCTCTCTACCAACATCCTTTCAGGTAGTTGTAGAGAGTAATGAGGTCTCCTCTCAGCCTCCTCTTCTCCAGGATAAACAACCCCAGCTCTCTCAGCCGCTCCTCATAGGGTCTGTTCTCCAGCCCCTTCACCAGCCTCGTTGCTCTTCTCTGGACTCGCTCCAGAGCCTCAACATCCTTCTTGTGGTAAGGGGCCCAGAACTGGACACAGGATTCAAGGAGCGGCCTCACCAGTGCTGAATACAGAGGGAGAATCACCTCCCTGGACCTGCTGGTCACATCGTTTCTGATACAAGCCAGGATGCCATTGGTCTTCTTGGCCACCTGGGCACACTGCTGGCTCATGTTCAGTCGGCTGTCGACCAACACTCCCAGGTCCCTCTCCTCCTGGCAGTTTTCCAGACAGGCTTCTCCCAGTCTGTAGCTCTGCATAGGGTTGTTGTGCCCCAAGTGCAGGACCCGGCATTTGGCCGTGTTAAACCTCATGCGATGGGACTCTGCCCAGCGATCCAGCCTGTTTAGGTCCCTTTGCAGAGCCTCCCTACCCTCCAGCAGATTAACACTTGCACACAGCTTTGTGTCATCTGCAAACTTGCTAAGGGTACCCTCAATGCCCTCATCCAGGTCATTGATGAAGACATTGAACAGGACTGGACCTAGCACTGAGCCCTGGGGGACCCCACTTGTCACTGGCCTCCAGCTGGATTTAACACCATCTACCACCACTCTCTGGGCTCGGCCATCCAGCCAGTTTTCTACCCAGGAGAGTGTGTGCTTATCCAGGCCAGAGGCTGACAGTTTCCGTAGCAGAATGCTGTGAGAAACTGTGTCAAAGGCTTTACTGAAGTCCAGAAAGACCACATCCACAGCCTTTCCCTCATCCAGCAGCCGAGTGACTTTGTCATAGAAGGCAATCAGGTTGGTTAGGAAACAGTGAGGAAACAGTGTTTGTTACGCGGAGGACACACATCACACATCAAACCTCTAACCAAATCTCTAGACAATTCTATTGAGGTTAAAAGGAGTCACCTATTTCACTTTGTCAGTAAGTTCTTTACCCATACTCTCATACTAGAAAAGAAAAAAATTATAAAAGGAGAGAAATTACTAAAAGAAACAGTAGTGAGATTCAGTGTGGAAATACTGAAGTGGCTAGCTAGAAAAGTCAGAATTCCTTACAGCCTGATAAGTTGAGCTCAACCTCTGTACTTTGTGAGATTTCTTCAATAAGAGTTTAATATGAGACAGGCATTAATTTCTTTGACCAAGGTTATTAAAGGCAGTTTGGTTATGATTATGTTTAAAAATGCTTATCCTTCAATTCCTTGAGGCAGGATTATACAAGCAAACAACCCCATACTCAAAGTCCTGTCGTGATTTGACTATGCCTACTACTAATTTGACATTTCATGCTTTCACAAAACTGACTTTGGCATGCTTCATCCTTCACCTTAGCAGTTTTCACTGTTTAATGTTAGGTAAGCCATGAATCACCCTTTTTCAAAATAGAAAAACGCCATAACTATCTTATTTCTTTCAACTTGAGAACAAAGGTAACTTAATTGAGGATTTTCTTAGACATGACCATTTCTTTCATATATCCTTGCTCAGAAAAGCTGTTCTGCTTATTGCATTTGGTATTTTAAGCCACTGTAAATTTACACTCAGTGTAAATGGCTATTCAGCTAAACTGAGATAGACTTCTAACCAAAGTAGAGGCTAACAAGCAATAGAAATGTTGTTCTCCATACTCAGATAACTGAAGAGCGACAACCACCTAGACAGATGAAATAATTACAGGTAGCTCAGAGGAGCATGTAGATTAAAGCAACATTATCCTTTCCTAAACATACACACAAACACACACAAATATTCACATACAACCCCACAATTTGTAGGCCCATTCATAGCATAAATACCCTTCAGACTACAACTGTTCAGTCCCAGAAGTACCTGATGGACTACAGTGGTATGTGAGGAACACCACTAAGAATTCCAGAAAAATACTAAGTCTCATTTTAATCTGCCATGGAAGACGGAATTCTTCAATGCACCTAGAACCAACTTTTCTAAAAAGATTAAAAGCCACTTTATAAAAGTATTTGAGTGCTGACATTCTATAGTCTTACATCTCGTGCAATGAGGGCAATAAACAGAACATGTATTTTAAATATTTACTGAAAATATGTCTAATCCTAACACTCAATTAAACTGTACTGCATGAGCAGTTTATCTGATGGCTGAAGATGTTTCAGTCCTTCCACAGTCATGTAGAACTTTTAGACTGATGGCAGCAATGCACCAGTGCCCCTCTTCATTCCACAGCAAAGCCCATTCAACAAATATATCCACTGCACAGGGAATTTCCATTCTCAATGCATGTTAGAGTATCTGCACAATTTGTGTGCATATGTTGCCTCATGTTACACAGAAAACAGATGAGAGACAAAACTCTGTTTTAGTTTTCTAAATTCAATGCAAAACCCCAAGTCAAAAATTTAAGTGAAGAAAAGAAAAAATATGAGGTTAAATCTTGTAGTTGGTACACAAAGAGGCGTCTAGATAAAATACAGTCTATATTTTATTGAAATATGGTCTTTATGGCTAAATATAGATCGAGATTTAGATTCAGAAGAAAACATCATCAACTTTCTTCTGCTGAAACAGAAAATAAGGTAGAAACAAACCAACTCAAACAAACAAACAAACAATAAAACTCACCTTAAATTGTCTGAAGAAGTTCCTAAGCTAAATTCCTTCCTTAAATGAGTTCATTTAGATAAATTCCCTGAGATGAAGATGTAGTAAACATGCAAAAGGGCAAAAGTTTAACTGTTTCCAGATTGTCTGTTCATGAACTTCTGTGAAACTTTAAACAATGCCATTTCTCTAGGAAATGGTGCAACAACTCAGCTTGTACAAAAGTGGATCTGGATACATCCCATCCCCTCAAAAGGTATCACTGTTCCAGAAGAACAAGCTTTCAGCTAGGTGTTAATGGTGACAGTGGTCACATTGAAAATTTCTTACAGAAAATGGATACAGCAGTGACAGCCAAAAAGGTCTAACAAATAGCTGTATAAATCCGATTTTTATGTAAACTCAGAAATATTTTGAGACTTTACAAGCCCTCTAATTCTTTTTCTCTACCACAGTGAGAGAACACTCTCCACTTCTTGTAAGTCTGTGTAATAGTTTCTAGATCTTAAGTGATAAAAACATATACTAAATATAAATTAAAAGAACACATCTGAACTTCCTCAAGATGTGATACTATCTTAAATTTACCTTTTTTAGCCTGAGGATATCAATCTGCAGAGGTTAAAAACAAATCGAAGGTCGAAAAAAAACACACTTTAACAAGTTTTTTACTGTTATCTTGGGGTAACCAGAATAACAGGCCAATATCTAACAGAAATTAACTGCCTTTAATGATACTCAAACAGTTTCATACTTCCCTCCAGTATCTCTTGCTCCCACATTCTTACAGGCTTTTGCATATTTTTGTTCAGAGAGATACAAAAAGGACCTTCCTTCTGTATGCCAAGGAGTAACAAGTACGCTCTTCTAGAGCCTGGACCTCTAGACTGCTAGCTCTCGTGTGCTTTGCTCTAAGATGCAAGATGAGGCATTGCACTATCCCCTTGGAAAGTACAAAGGTTTCAACATGAAGTCTGTCAGTAACTGAACAGAAAGATTACAACAGTAAACAGTTACAAGGGGTGCAAATATCCCATATACTTAATTTTCCCATCATGATTTGTTTTGCTATACAAGGATCCTCAGTGCAACGGAAAACACAAAAGTCCTTTGTGCAGAGGGCAAGCGTAGCTGAAATAGCGCCAAAAAGACTGACGTTTTTTGCTCCATCTGCCTGCTAAAGACCACACGAGCAATCAGCCAGCTGTCACTACTGTCGATCTCTAATATTCAGAAGTTCCTGAAAGACACACAAAAGCCCCCCCAAATCCTTACTCACGCACAAAATCACAGCAAAGAAAATATAATGTTGCTGTCTAGAGGAGACTGGAAGACAGCAGAATTAAGAGGAAGACTGCAAGGAACTGTTTTTAGTGTTTAGGAAGTATGAGAGGGAGCCTTAGTAAGGGTCACAGCAGTAGCTCAGTGTTTGATGAGTAGTGGCAGTACTCTTACAATCAAGAAGATTTAGCACAACTCTAGCATAACACTAAGAAAACAATACATGCAAGCCACTGTTTCAAAAAGCAATTATCTCATGGGCTTTTGGTAAATGCTGGCACTCTATTAGCTAACCCTAAAATAAACACACAAAAAATACAGGGAGTAGTAAGAGGGAAGATGCCCACAACAAAAGTTGTTGCTACCTTTTCCTTCCGCACTATCACCAGGCATTAAAAAGGATAAAGCCTGAACAGATAGAAATGAAAGGAAAATCTTACAAATGTATTTAGTCCCATCGGTATAAAATCATATTAAACCATACTTCTCATCTTCATAAATTAAAGATATACATAGCCACTGGAGGGCTCTTAAATCTTTGATATCGTACATACTGGTGCTCTATTGCAAGTACTTTTTACTTAGTTTTTTAGACTTGAAAAGCACAAACTGTGATCTCTCCAGCATTTACTTAATGCTACTACTACATTTTGATCTAAACCTCATATACATGCTTTGCTTTAAAATTAGTATTAACACTTACCCCCTCAAAAAATTTAGAGTTTATGTCATAGCATCATGATTTGTGGTTTTGTGGGGTTTTTTGTTCAATCAGATAGAAGCAGAAGAGTGATCAACCATGCTGCACTTCAACGAAGCTGGAATTAAGTTTCAACACTCCAGAAAAAAAAAACAAAGGCTTTACTTTTTCCAAACTTATATCCAGTTCTTGGCAGAACAACATTTAAAAAGAAACATTGCAATATAGAATCAGAGAATGGTTGGAGTTGGAAGGGGCTTTAAAATCATCCAGCTCTAAATCCCCTGCAAAGCTCAGGTACACCTCCCACTAGGTCAGGCTGCTCAAGGCCCCATCGAACCTGGCCTTGAACACTTACAGGGATGAGGCACCCACAACTTTCCTGGGCAACCTGTTCCAGTGCCTCACCACCCTCACTGTGAAGAATTTCCTCCTAATGTCTAGGTGAAATCTTCTCTTGAATTTATAGCCATTCCCCCTCATCCTATCACTACATGCCTTTGTAAAAAGTCCCTCTCCAGCTTTCCTCTAGCCCCCTTCAGGTACTCAAAAGCCGTTATAAGGTCTCCCTGAAGCCTTCTCTTCTCCAGGATGAACAACCCCAACTCTCTCAGCCTGTCCTCATACCAGAGGCACTTCAGCTCTCTGATCATCTTTGTGGCCCTCCTCTGGACCCATTCCAACAGCTCCATATCCTTCTTATACTGACGATTCCAGAACTGGACACAGTACTCCAGGTGAAGTCTCACAAGAGCAGAGAAGAGGAGCAGAATCCCCTCCCTCAACCTGCTGGCCATGCTTCTTTTGATGCAGCCCAGGATACAGCTGGCCTTCCAGGCTGCGAGTGCACGTCGCCGGCTCATGTCAAGCTTCTCATCAATGAGCAGTCAGCTAATAATAATAACAACCACCCAGTCTGTTTTCTTCATCCTCTTGGGTTCCTTATTTTTCAGTTGCAATGTCTTAAGACTCTGTCTTTGCCTCGTAGTCACAGGAAATCAGATTTCTTCTTTACAGTATGGGCCACAATTGCATGTTCTAATACATGAGGTGGTACAAGCTTGCCTACTATACTAGCAATTAGAACTAACTCTCCAGTATTTAATACAGGAAGATAGCTGGGGAAAGCTCCACAAGAAGCTCTATTTTAAGTTATATGTCATTGAGACAGGGGATAGAAGACTTAGGGCATCCTTGATGTTGAAACTAAAAGAAATTTTCATGTATCCGCTAGGCAAAGGACTGCCCCAAAAGAAATAATTACATTTTTAGATAAGGAAACTGAAGATATCTCTTTTGATACTGCTCCTGAAATGTTACTCATGAGTATAAAACTGTTCCATATAAGGAGCCAACATACAAGTTAAAAAAACCCCAAATCACCAAACCAAACAAACAAAATAGAATCCCATCAACTGTGATTTCAAGTTTGGTAGGAAAAATTTGCTACAAATTAAGTTTCTTTATACCACCCAACCTGATTAAAATCTCCCAGCAATGCAACAGCATACTTCAGCAAGCAGAGTGATTTAACATACTTTATACTTTCCTCCTCTTTTCCAAGTCCTTTACTTAATGAGAGGTTTTTTTTAAGGGGAGGCAGTCAGTTACGATCCACCTACTAAAAAAATGTAGAAGTTCATAAAAATCTTCAGGAGACTTAAATTCCATAAGAGAGTTACTCAACAGTCAAAGGGGTAATTTCTAATAATATGTATAAATCGGTCAAGTGCAACTTTTTCAGATTCATGACTTTTGAACAAGTATGGGTAACTAAACTCTTTTCATAAAAATCAAATTATTAATGCAGAAGTATGGTAAGTCTATATAATATTGAGTTGTTTACAGGTTAGGGCTTCTGCCTTTACAGAGTATGAATGAGAATTTTATTTGGGCATGAAATATGAAGCAGCACTGTATATGCTTCTACCCTGAAACTTCCACACGTGCTGCTACTGCCATTCCTCCCATAGCAGAACATAATGTAGTATTTTATTGTGACAGGCTGCAACTGAGAAAAAAGGAAGAATAAAATAAAGAAAATAGAGGGTGTTGGTTTCATATATCTGATACTGAAGATTTTTTTTTAAGTGGACTAAGGCCTAACCAAAGGAAGTTTAGTTCTTGCCGAAGTTTTTTCTTGTTCAAAGTCAAAACTCACAAGTTGCTTGGAGTAAGCATGGCGTGTTAATTAGTTTTAAACAGGTCATAAAAGAGTCATAGTTCACACACAACGCAATTTAACTATTCACTAAAATCCTATTCAACAGTCAATGAAGCTTAACAAACTGCTTCTTCCAGAGGTCTCGCAAAGACAAGTTCCAAACACTCCTGAAGTGAAAATGTATGCATTGACCTTGGTTAGCAAAACAAATCCAACATGGGACATGCAGCCAAACTCATTTCCCTTCTTTGGCCACCCCTACCCACAAATGGAGTATTAAAAATCACTTAGAAAACTTAAGTAGTTTTTTCAACAAGTTGCCCAACTGTAAAACGTATTTTCAGGAGGAGGAGGAAGCCATCGTTACCACTTTACATTTACAAAAAGTTACTGCAAATCTATGAATATTAAGCCAGTCTCAAATCCATAAAAGTCATGTAACAACTCCCCCAAAAGAGGGGATGCTAACAGAAGGAAGATGAAAGGATGGGAGTACAGATCACCTATAGGGAGATATTCCCTTGAACATAATAGCCGACTCTTAGATTTCTGAATAATACAAATCCAGTTGCCTTAATAGAGCTGACTATGATTACCATTAGTTGTGTTAAATCTTGCTTGAAATCTCATATTTTATTCTGTTGCATAACACTTCCTTCACGCAACGCTAAGTTCTGGAATCTTATATCTTTATGTAATACATAGCTTACCATCCCCCTCCACAACCTTCCCCCACATTTCACATTAAACATCTTAACCTTGATCCCACAGGACAGCCTGCCTTGTCTCCTTTCATGCCTGCTTCCCTGTGCGCCCCTCTCACTGCAGCCCACTTCCCTAGAATAGGTGCAGCAGCTCTGAAACACAACACAAGGTCGCTCCTGGATGAATCTACCCCCAGTCACTGGGAAACGTTTCTACTTCTTTTCATCCACAGTATGATACTGAGGCAGATAAACAGTTGAAGAGAAAGTCCACTGTGGATGGAAGGGGATGAACTTAAAACAAATGAATAATTACATATAAATGCCTTCAGCCCAGGTAAGTGCAGGGGAGATGGTTGTAAAAAGGACACAAAAAGTGGTTTTGAGAACATGGCTCCTTCTTCCAATGCATTTCTAGTCACGCCATCGAGTCACCCCCTTCACCGCTCTTTGACTAGCATGATGGCAAACAAGGTTGTTGGAGGAACACTGACACTTCAATAAAACCTACAGCCTCTCAACATCATTTGTACTGGCAGTTACATGGATCATTTCTTTTAGGGTTTCTTGTTGCCGTAATACCTGGAATCATCGAGGCCAGAGGTCTTTACAAGAGATTTAAGAGCACAAATCTGCTTGGCTTGAGTTCATTTTACTGTTAGCTGAAAACAAATGTCAGTATTCAAATATTAATCTGCGATGTTTACCAGCAAAAAATACAAAAAACACTTGGGCCAAGAAGCAGAAAACATCTTATTCCAATGCTTTCAATTCTCACTCAGGGTGATTCTCCCACTTTCAGGCTTTACAGCAAATGTTCAAACTTTATGAGTCTCTCCATTTGTACATCCCGTTTTTTCATTCAGCTTTTATCGGCTACTGTTCTCTCAGAAATAGCACCACACCAACCAGCTGTACTTTAAGTATGATTTTTGATCATTCTTCCTGTTTTTCTTAAATTCCTTTTTTTTAAAAAAAAAAAAAAAAAAAAAAACCAAAAACAGAAACCTTACAACCGATTTTCCCCCTTGAATTAAAATGCAGCCTTGAGTCATGACAGCTCTACCGTGACAAACCTGGTTCTCAGAAGCTTCAGGCTTGAGACATCTCAACTGCACAAACTCCTTTATATTAGCTGTGTCTACCAGCTGCTCTTCTCTTTTCATATATAGAATAATCTTTAAGCAGCATATGGGCTTGACTATGTGTGTATGTTCTGGTAGGTTCAGGCTAAAAGGGTTACAGGCCATTTGTCAAGCCCTATCACATTTCCTCCACGCCCTTCCTCTCGTGAGTAACCCAATGCCTCACAGCTAAAGCCTGATGCAGAAGCATGGCCATGACCCAATGAAGGCTATTATTTGAACCTAGCAAAACTGGTGCACATATAGTGAATCACGGCTATTAAAGTACAGGGCATGACAAAGCAGATGTTAAATTGATGAGAAATAAACAGTTGATCAGGCTTGAGGATTCTCAAAGCCCGATTCTCAAAAATAGCAGTTTAATTTTTGTGACTGGTTAGTGTTCGGCCAGTTTGGTTAGACGGCCACTGGAGACACCAAATGACAGAATATAAGGGAGGTCATACTACATCATCCTTCAGACTCATGGGTAAGGAAGCCCATGCTCTACACACAAGAATCTTGTTCCATGCTGTAGAGCTTGGGATTTGTAACTGAAAAGTTTTGCCTGTATAACATGTACAACCAACTGATCACCTGCACAGTTCTAATTTAATTGTCTGGTTTATCTTAGTATCTCCATAGGGTTTACAGGAAAATCAGAGTTTTGTCAATATAAAATCCGATGTAATTTAGGGAACTATTACTGTCATAGTTTTATCAGTCACAAGTCACGCTGCCACACTTTTTGCCAATAGCACTGAAACCAGGACAAGTTTCCAGTACACCAGTATCTTGGCTTTGGCGCTCTACTTTCTCTGAAATACAGTTGTGCTTTGGGATGAAATAATGACAGACAGCTGGAATATCAACTTTGTTTCCACCATCCACAGCTTCACAGAAAAATTTTCTGTGCTTCACAATTAAATCCATCTACTGAGACAAACATTTTCCCTTCCAAAGAATAAATTTAAAGTGAATTAACTGCATGTTACAGTAGCAATCTCTTGTCTTACTCAAAACATACACAATAAATCACATGCAGAACAAATCCTTAGAATAACAGAACAGAGATACAATAGGAGAGGCCACACCAAAAGCTTTACCACTTTTTTTCAAATTGGTCAGTGAACAGGTACTTTACAATCATAGAGTCACCAGGCTGGAGAAGACCCATCAGATCATCGAGTCCATCCGTTCCTATCAAATACTAAACCATGCCCCTGAGCATCTCGTCCACCCGTCCCTTAAACATTTCTAGGGAAGGTGACTCAACCACCCCCCTGGGCAGCCTGTTCCAGTGCCCAATGACCTGTTCCGTGAAATTTTTTTTCCTAATGTTCAGCCTAAACCTTGAGGCCATTCCCTCTTGTCCTGTCCTGTCACTTGGGAGAAGAGGCCAGCTCCCTCCTCTCTACAACTTTCTTTCAGGTAGTTGTACAGAACAACTAGGTCTCCCCTCAGCCTCCTCTTCCCCAGGCTAAACAATCCCAGCTCTCTCAGCTGTTCCTCATATACAATAAATGCTTCAGTATCAGGATAAGGACTTTTTCACTTCTAGGCCAGAAACTTTTTGAGAAAAACAATAGATTACTTATTAATATATTTAATTATGGTTGAGGAAAGTCTGAGGATGCTTCCATACTGGGGAAAACAAGTTAAATCCAGTTAGAGGGAAGTTGCAAATAGTGTTGTTCAGGGCTCAGTGTTGAGTCCAGTTCTGTTCAATAACTTTGTTAATGATTTGGATGAAGGGATTGGGTGCACCCTTACTAAGTTTGCCGATGACACTAAGCTGGGAGGAAGTGTGAATCTGCTTGAGGGTAGAGAGGCTCTACAGAGGGATCTGAGTAGGCTGGATCAATGGACTGAGACCAACAGCATGACAGTCAACAAAACTAAGTGCCGAGTCCTGCACTTGGGACGCAACAACCCCATGCAGTGCTAAAGGCTTTGGGAAGAGCGGCTGGAAAGCTGCCTGGCAGGGAAGGGCCTGGGGGTGTTGGCTGAGTCAGCAGTGTGCCCAGGTGGCCAAGAAGGCCAATAACATCTTGGCTTGTATCAGAAACAGGGTGGCCAGCAGGACCAGGAAAGTGATTATACCCCTTTACATGGCATTGGTGAGGCCACACCTCAAATCCTGTGTTCAGTTTTGGGTCCCTCGCTACGAGAAAGACGTTGAGGTGCTGGAGAGTATCCAGAAAAGGGCAGTGACACTGGTGAAGGGGCTGGAGAACAAGTCTTAGAAGGAGTGGCTGAGGGAACTCATGTTGTTTAGCCTGGAGAAAAGAAGGCTGAGGGCAGGCCTTACCACTGTCTGCAACTACCTGAAAGGAGGTTGTAGAGAGGTGGATGTTGGTCTTTTCTCTCAGGTGATAAGCAATAAGGACAAAAGGAAGAGGCCTCATGTTGCACCAGGAGAGGTTCAGATTAGACATCAGGAAAAAATTCTGCACCAAAAGTGTTATCAGGCACTGAAACAGGCTGTCCAGAGAGATGATTGAGGCACCATCCCCTGGAGTTATTTAAAAGACAGGTGGACAAGATGTTCAGGCATATGGTTTAGTAGTGGACAGGTACGGTTGATCTCAATGATCTCAAACCTCTTTTCCAACCAAACGATTCTATGATACTTGAGACCATACATCATCCAGCAATATACATCCTGAACAATGAGACAAATCAGCATGCAACAACAGATTCTGCATTTACAACCAGCTCCACCAGCTCCTTTCTTATTTCTTATTCCTTATTCCAAGCAACTGCATAGTGCTACATGGACAATAAGAATGCGTTACAGAATCTACTTCTCCTGATCTTGCTTGAAGTTACTTCTGAGATGTCCTAAAAGAAGTTTCCTCTCCTCAAATAAAACCAAGCAGCTACTGTAGAATATCTTCTTCTCTTGGGACATGCTACTGTTGGAATTGCTTTTCCTATTTCTGAAGGAAAAGTATGAACTTAAAGAACAGAAGCAAATTTTAAAACTTGGCTTCCAAAGTTATTTCTGTGCAGAAGGCCTGTAGCAAGCTGTTAAGTATGCCACTAAAATCACTTAGAGTATAATAAAAGAACCATAGGAATGCCCACTCAAGATAAGGTTAAGTATCACTCCTACATCTAAAATTAAGGCTTTAACAGCTAAAGGAGGCACAATTTCACTTCCCCACCTTCACTTCTCTCCTGGCTCCACTAACATTCATAAAAGTGGAATAAGCTGGGGAAAGAACAGAAAACATCAAAGAGGCCACTCATGTCCAGATTAGTATTGTCTGGAAAGCACAATCCTTCAGTGCCTTTTCTGTATGCAGAAGAGGCATCCATACAAACACCACAGAAGTGCCAAAACATCACCATACCAACTCCTCCGAACTGCAGTTAGCACTGCAGTAGCCCCTCTATTGAGACTATTGATAGCACAGTATCATAGAACACAATTACTGATATTGCCTTTCACACTCCAGACTGGAAGGAAGGGACAGAGGTAGCATAACACATTTATATTGTGCAGTAGCACAGGAGCATCTCAACATTTCATGAAGTTGGGTCATTTTAAACATAATTTATTAGCAAGCTCTGCTACGATCCCTCCCCCCAGGCAGCTAATCAACAAGTTAAGAGTTTTCATGTTCGGATCACTAGAAGTACAGCAACAAACTGATGTTCTCCAGTTCAAAACCAAGTTGTGTTCTGGTTTTACAACTCACCTTCATGGATGAAAGTGGAAGCCTTTTACAGTGCCTCCTGCCACACCTAGTATATCTTGCTGGTTGTGCTATTTGTTAATGTAACAACAGCATGTGATTATATGGAATCAAAAATAGCAAAAAAAATAACAGTGACATTTATTTCTAAATGTAAACATCTAGATTCTGAAACCCTGAATAACTGAATTGTAGTCTGGACAGCTTCTGGACCAACTAAATGCCACACATTTTGCCTGCAAATGAGCTGCAAAACATACTAGCAGACATCTTCACAGGAGTTTGCTTCATTGTTTATTTCATCTGTCCCAAACACATTTTAAATTGCTTGGGTTGCTTTGGGTTGGTTTTGTTTGTTTGTTTGTTTGTTCTGGTTTTTTTTTTTGAGGTAAGAGCTATAGAGATACTCTTCATGGGACTTTTCCCAAACTCCAGCACACTGTAAACTTGGGGCAAAGACTTTGTGCCATGCTTGTGATACTGGTTTCGCAGGGGGCTGCAACAATGATAAGGCCAACAGGTGTAGGATAAGAAATTCTTGTATGAACAGAACTTCCTCCCCCTTTTTCCTCTCCCTTAACATTCATTAACTTTCCAAACTATGGTTAATAGTTGTTCTGCTTTCTACACGGAAAAATTGTTACAGTTCAGGGTATGAAAAACATTGGCAACCATTTGAAAGAAATCATGTATGGGTACTTTTCAGAAGTTACTCTCCATAAAATGCTTTGAATGTGCCCAAAAACTGTTTGACTTATTTGAAGGTGTTTCACTTGACTGAGCAGCTCTATTAAAGTAAATGTAGACCATACAGGTTTTACATGGTCCCTTAGCATGTAACTGCTGTTTTAGTGGTTCAAAATAGCCACTGGAAAAAACAGAAACCAGCAGTCCAGACTCCAGTAGACACCAGAGCAGGAGTCTGTCTCTAAGAAAATTTGTTTGATATACTTCAAAGGAAATAACTGACAGATATGATAATGTTGTTAGCAGTTAATCCAGTCACAGGACAAGAGATGCATATCAGTTACCAAGACTCGTTATTTTATGTTTTATCTTGACTCCCTGACAGTAGGAACTTGTTGTTGTTACCTGGCAGCAAACTACTAAAATACTGAAGTTGCTTACAACAGGTTTGCTTTTTGTTTTTAAAACCAACATACCTGTTCTTAACCAGTTCAAAACAACAAGAACATACCTAACTAGTTCATAAAAACTCCTATTATAAAACTGGTTATTTAATACAGATGCCCCTGTCCTTTGCCCTTCACACACAAGCAGAATACAATTCTATATGACCATTATGTGACTGTTCTGAGTCATTACTGACCTTGCTCAAAACATTGCAAGTTTAATTCCTGAGCATCATCCTGAAACAAATCCAAGGTTGAATTTCATATTTGTGTATTTGGTTTATTCCTTAAATGTAGCATTTTATACAGATGTTCTACACTTCCTTAAGCAGCAGAAGCTTCTTCCTACTTCACCAGAAATTAGGTATAGAGCTGCTAGAGCTAAACAGTTAGGTTGAGCTGGGAAGACCGTGGAGAAGAGGAAAGAAATGGAAAACCCTGTACAGTTCAAGAACTGTCAAGGTCCACTTGAGC
Source organism: Coccyzus lansbergi (assembly GCA_033558105.1). NCBI lineage: Eukaryota > Metazoa > Chordata > Aves > Cuculiformes > Coccyzidae > Coccyzus > Coccyzus lansbergi. Next base: position 61,939 of record JAUMJK010000874.1, read on the forward strand.
CTCAACCCCAAAAAGCATTCACCTTTCATTATCTTTGCAAAATAAACAGGAAAATAGTGAAGACCATAGCAAGAATACAAGAACTGCAGGAGTGAGTGTGGTGAAAGACAAAGAACTATTTAGATAACTCAAAAGAAAGTCTGGGATGGAATGGATGCAGCCTGGTCTAAACTTGACTTATATTCTTCCAGCACAGACAATGGATGTTTTTTCCTGAACCTGATTAACACCTTAACGTTGGTGTTACACCAAAGACTGCTAGCACTGATTTAGTTCAACTCCTGTTAAACGCTACTGCAATGCAAATACCATATCAATAACATCCTCCAAAAGAAGAAATAAGCGTAATCAATTTATAAACATCAAAATATTTTCCTGTCGTAGATGTCCGTACTCTTGGGACAGAACAAATACAGTGGAAGCCTACAACATCCAGAACCTGGAGATATTTTGGTTTATGCTGTTGAAAGTGTAAGTTTTCAGCTGATAAGGTAAAACAATGCTCTCACAAACCTAAAAAAAACCAGGTAGGATACAGTTCCTACAGAGATACACTCCAGCTTAAAACAACACACAATTGTAGAAAGGCTGTGGTGCATATGTGTGAGTTAGGCTACACCTCAAGTAAAATAGTTATTGTGAATTTAATCAAGTTAGGAAAGTATAACTCTTACTGCTTGTGACAAAGCAATTTGTGGCGGTGAAACCAAGCACTGGCATTATAACTCTTCACTCATTTCTGCAAAGAGCTACAATTGAACAGAACTGCATTGCATGTGGATGGTCTTCACGAAGTTACTCTCCCTCTCAAAAAACTCTGTTGTTTGCAGGAGGATTGTTAAGTAAAGATAGTTGTTCCTATCCAGTTTAGCAGATGCTAGTCGATCCCCTCCTGGGGAGTAGTCTCACACAGAGTTACTGTCACCAATTACAGCCCTCCAGACAACTCCTGCCAAATACAAAAAGCAGACAGACTCTTGGGGCTGGCAGCATTTCAGATCTGATCCTAGCCAAGACCAGTGCCATTTGCCAGCTGTGCAGTGAAGGGTCAGGTTGGGCTGAGTTTCCAGAAGGTCAGGGACCTTAGGAAGGCAGAAGTGCAGAGCACCTACCCAAAGAGCAAGCACATTCAGGAGAAAACCAGCTCAGAGGATAGGTGAACATGCTGTATCTGCTGCACTACAGAAGCTGACATCCTGGTTACACACCTCATACCAGCCACCCGCTGCTTAGCAAGGTAGCATATAGAAGACTGCATTTAAGAGGGAAAGGGGGGAAAGATTACAGTTTCACATCATCACTTTGCAAAATAGCTGGCAACTACAGAGTTGCAAGGATGCTGGCTATGAGCGTACTTCCTTTATCCTTACTGTCTGATTTGCACAGCAACCACTTTTCCCCCCTTCTGGAAGATGCAATATCTAACTGACAGGGGAGACAGGCATGGTGGTGGGGTCTGCTTTCAAATAAAAAATACTACACTTGCACAGTGCTACAAGAAGCGAATTTGCAGCCTCTCTTGGTAGAGGCAGAGTTTAAGGTGCATTGGCACACAAGGAAGGATCAATTTCCTTAATCAGTTATTCCACTCAAACATCAGGAAAAAATAAAAAAAAAAGGTCTGCAGTATTAGCAACGTAAGCTTTCCCCTCCTGCCCTAGTCAAGAGCACATCATGTTTAAAGCTGGTTTTAAAAGATACGCAAACATCAGGGGGTGGAAAGGATCTTCTAACAGAGGGATGCTAACAGTACACTCACTCTTGCTGAGTTTTTAGCAGCCAACATCAACTCATACTGTGTGCAGTGGGACTACCTGTTTTTCTTCCCAACAAGACAATCTGGTTGAAAGACATCTTGGATATGAGGTGTAGACCAACAGCATCTCCAGCTTACTGTGGGGAGTCTATTGCACATGTGTCTGAGAAAGTGAATTTGGCAACACCCAGCCTCCAGAGAAAGTATGTCCATGTACATTATTAAAAAACTTAGATGTCTGATATCTGAAAAGGCAAGCACTGCGAATAATCTACGGTTCTATCTGAGTAGGCATTTTACCTGCTGTTGTCCTGATATAAATCAAAGGGCCTAGATATCCTCCTACAACCCTCTAGACTTCACATACAACTCAACTGTGGAAGCAGTGTAAGAATCAACCATTAATTCACTTCTCTATTTGCCCACTGGAGCAAATAACAACCCTATACCAGCCCCCAGATTTCCCTGGAAGCTCACCACAGATGCCAGTGCTGATCACTGACTCTTTTGCAGAGATATACTTTTGCCATGGGAAAGGAATGCAGACATATCCGTGCTAAGCAAAGACAGAGTAGAAGATATACATGTCATGTTAACACCTAAACAAATATTTAAGAAAAAGACTCCATGTTTTTTTCAAACTTACGCCTGTTATCTTAACTGAACTGCATCTGAATAAGTTTTTCTTAACTTTGCTTAAGCAATCACTTGTGGAAAAGTTTCCCAAAACAAAAAAATTTCTAACTAGACTGTAATTCATTCACAAATATGTAAAGAATTGTGTTCCCCTCAACCCTGATTAAAACCAACATGGTGATCTAGTCTGATATCGTGAGTAGCACTGATCACACAAGTTTCACCCAACAGTTCGAGAAGTTCAGTTTCTGCTTTATTATTTTTTAAAATTTTATAAAGGCATTATAAGCCCATTTAATGAGTTTAATTGTGGACATCACAAGATAACTTCTGATAGATTCCCCAGTTCTAACCACCTTTTAACATCTGGCACATAGAGGCAAAAACTATGCCAAAAGTAACTGCTGCAAAGCAATGTTTATCTACCTGTACCTGACAGAACTACCCAACTTCAGCTTTCACATCTTGATTCCTTTGAGCTATGCAACTGAGACTTACCACAACATTTTCAACCCTTCTTTCAGGTAAACTCAAACTGCTTCTTTATTCTCAGCATTAAGAGTTTCACTGCAATTTTTGTCTAAGTTTTCTTTTGTGGGAGGTGGTTCGTTTCTTTTGCTGTTTGGTTTTGTTTTCTTAATAAATGCAGACACAATCTTTCCAGTAATTTACTCTATGCTGGCAGCTGTTCTGAAGAGCTGGCACAAAACACAGGCATGATATTCTAGTTGTGGTCTTCACTAGTGATACATACAACTACTGCACTACCAACTTAGCATGCTCCTGCACACAAGAAGCCATTTCTGAGAGTCCCAAGTTAGCCATCATGAATCTCAACATCTTTCAGCATCGCCTGAAGTTATGCAGACATTTAAAGCAGGGAGCAACTAGAGTCTGAAGAACTATTTTGTATTTTCTGAAATTACATTCTACTGAAATTGGTTTTTCAAGACTGAAATCCTCCCAAAGGTCAATATTAAAAGTCAGTAAGTGACAATTCCTCCTGAGTAGATAATCTCAATAACTCACTGCTACATATTGGACTAATTATTTTCATGCCACGAGCTTCTTTTGTATCTAATTTAGCTATCAAACATGTGGATTTGAATTCTTCAAAAGGATATTTGGAACAGCTAAAAAAATTGGGTTTTAAAACTAAACATTTCCTAAAAACTTCTTAAAATTTACACTAATGTAAAAGGATCAGAAGTGAACATTGCATAGACTGTTGGCAATCAAACATCACATTTTGAGATCATTGAAGGAAGGAGATAACTTTTAATAGATCTTAGATAGTCTTAAGAGATGTTGATTTCTACAGAAGTAGATTAATATAACTTTAAGTCCATGAAATTAAACTAGTTCTTTTCAGTGGCAATTTGGAGATATTAATGTAAAAATTCTAATGTAATTGCGTAGATAGACTTAGCTCCTCTGTGGTCATAAATCACCTGACAATTCTCAAGTAAAAGCCATGACACAAGAAACCAATACAAACCACTGTTTCAAAGTAGACAGATACTACTCTGATACAGTTACAGAAAGGAAAAGGAAACACAGATACTTGTCAGGCTGCATGAATTTATAACTGCTGAACAACACAGTGAAAAAGACAGCACAATGCTTAAGAAGGGAGCTAGAGGTCCCTTTTAGTCTCCTCCTGAGAAACCTACACCTGAAGGTGCTGTTCAAACAATTGCATCATGACTTCATATTCTGAGATTTTACAAGTGACTTTTCCAAGCTGGACTCCTATAAGATACAAACTGTGTTTCATCAGTCCACTAATTTATTGCAATGGTGCAAACCTACTTATGTTCTAACATATCTCATCTCCATAATTAAGGTCAAAAAGACTGTAAAAAAACCATTGTACAGTATGAACATTAAAAGATGGAGGAATTTCAGCTGGAGCTTTGCACAATACAGGAGACCTAACTAAAGCCATCTATTTGCTTTAAGCACCATTCTTCAGGTTCTTGTCTCTGTCCCCCTGCTCAGCCACTTCATCAATTAAGTGCAGAACGTATCCTGTGGCTAGTAAGCACTCTCAATAAGGAGGACACACCAATTCCAAGATGTCTGTATATTCAGAGACACACTGTCTCACTAAGAAGAAACCTTAAAAGAAGTAATACCACAACAGGAAAAAAGTACAAGGGAATAGGAAAAGACACTATCGTGTCTAAGCTACTCAGTTACAGAATTGACTCTTCCCTGATCTGAATCAACTAGCAATTACTCTAACCACACTAAACTCATGGCCATTGCAGTGAAAAAAAAATCACTGCTATTAAAAATACATATGATCTTAGTTCTCCATAGTGACATCTCACACATCAAAGTAGCTTTTCACATTACCAAACCTCCCCACTCGAATGCATCACACAACAGTTTCACTTGTGATCTTCAATTCAGTACAAGATCACTATTTAAGTAATCAACAGAAATTAACATTTTAAGTTAAAAAGCTAATTGTGACCAACTCTGATCACACACACAACTGAATAAGAGAAAACAGGAGTTCATTGCTCTTTCCTAGCACGACTTCAAGATGGCATACTGCCTGTAAGAAGCTCATCTGTTTTCCAGCATGAGAGAACAGAAACCTCAGGTGGGTGCAGCTACAGCTCAACACCAAAATGTGCTGAAGGGAGATGCGTTAGGGCAGGGGGAAAGCAAGATGCCTGCTTCCCAGCTGACGGGAGTTGCCAGACTATGAGTCCCAGAGAACTGGAAGATACTTAAGATGAGACTTCTAGATAAAGCTTTGAGACAGGCATTATCTTCAAGATGTAGCATTCAGCACTCAGGAACTTCAACCACAGTTATGATTTTCAAAAGAAAAGTAACACAGGAGAGAACTCAGAAGGGGAACTACAATAGCAAAAAGAACACCACACAATTCTACAAATGATAAAACCAGCATTAGGGTGAAATACACCTCATAGAAAACAAAACAGATATAGGAATACATCAACTACCTAAGTTCCTGCTATGATCAGTTTTAACAACTGAACAGTTCTTCAGGTCCACTGGCTAGGTATCTGCAGACTATAATGGGAGCACAGGCAATGAGCTCACACCCTGGCATCTAAATTTAGGTGCTCAAGCCTGTGAGCCAGCCCTGGAGTTTATAGAGCCAAAATACATAGGCATGCTGATAGAGCAAACATACACACACCGTAAGCAACTGCTGGGAGAATGGTCCTTTAAAAAACAAAAACATTTTCCAAACAAGGATTCTCATGAGAAAATAAGAGCCAATACAGTAAGGAAGCCTGCTAATAGAGCATGAGTTGAATTCCAGAACTACGTTTCATACAAGTTTCAGTCTACATGAAAAGCAAATGGTTTCTAGACAGACTTAAGGAAGGAGAGATTCTGTCCTACAAAAGTTGTCTTCAAAAACAGTAACACACCTGAATGATTTCCAGCATGCAACTGGTCAGGAAAAATATCCCTCTTTCATGAACTGTATGAGCAGGGAAAGGCTGACAAGAATTTAGCTTTTTAATAAGTAATTATTATAGTTGTGCCGCATTTTACACCAGCTGCTATATATGTGTATACAGCAATGGGCTTAGAAACTATAGAACTAAACAAATAAAGGTTGAGTAGAAGAAAATCAATTCTTTGAAAAAAGAAAAAACCTACACCATAGAAGTCATGAGAACTTGAGCTAGGTCATGCTGAGACACTACAATATGACAACGAAGTACCATTTCCCTGAATTGCTGTAAATTGACCACTTGTTCTTAATCTGTCCCAATGAAGAGATAAAATAAATACAGAGCATAATCTCTGCATCCTACATCTTCAATGGATTCATTTTTTGACAGAGCCAAGGACTGCATCCATTGTTTCTCTACAGAATTACACTGGGATGATGTGTTCGATAATTACGCAGCCTAACATCCTCCCTCTCAGTTCCTCAATATCACACAGTTACAGAAATAGACAGAAGAAAAAAAAGCATGGATTTACGCTCTCGACTCCTAAGATGCCAACAGTTGTCCTATAGTGAAGGGTCCATCCAGTTTCTTGGCGACCAGGATTTGACACAGTGGAAGATGACTGCCACCTCTCTCTACAATTCAGTATTTCTTTCTCCTTTGGGTTACCTGCCAGCTTGACCAGGGATTATTTTCAATTGAGGACCAGGATGAAGAAGCACAGATTCGAGCAGCAGTTACAAGATCTGAATGAAATATTGCTGTAACTAACATGACATTGGTTCTGCATTATTCCACCTTCTTGAAGTGTCACAAAATCTGTCATTTCCCCACTTCTACTAATATTTCATCATGATGACCAGAGCAAATGATTTCCCTGAACCTTTGCTTAACGGGTCTTTATTTCCTTTATCTAATACTTCATCGAACCTTTCTGTTATTTTGTTTGAGCGCATAAACTCATAATTATTTTAATTGCCCTATAATCCCTCTCAACTACTGGGACAATATTGACTCCGAGAAAAAAAAAGACAAATAGAAACCCCAGAAACGAATTCCTCAATACCAAAGGTACTGAGCTGTCAGCTCATTTGAGTCTTTAGGAGCTCCTACTTAAATAGGATCAAAGGCAGTTTTAAATGAACAGATGAGATGTTCCTAGTTTCCCTTTTGCAATGGAAGTTTTCTACAACATAACCAAGTTACAATATTTAATGAAAGGTAAAAGGAAGAATAAAAAACTTGGGGCTGCCAGTAACCAGACATGCTAACTGGGTTAAGTCCACTGTCCCTAGACAGAGGGAAACTTGGCGCCAGAACCACTGCTTTCACATTTTAAGATTAGGCCATTTGCATGGTCAAAATACTTAGATTCTTCAAGATCTCAAAACTCTAGCAGGCCATGATGATTTACTGTGAATGCAGATTTTGGTACAGACTGAAGGAATGCTTCAAGTCAGCAGGCTCCAGGCCTCAGAATGTGGGCCTTCCAAATTACTAAGATGATTCTGCAGTGTGGCAAGTTGCAGGGGCAGATGAGCTGAAGGACCTCCACATAGCAGGCTTCTGGTCAGTTATTCAGCCAGGAACCATAGCTTGAATGCACTTCTGCTTGTGCCTTTAGAGTCTAAACTATTCCAAATTAGTCAGCATTTAAGGCACATTAGAGCTCATTTATTCCTCCAGGCACCTGTGTTTAGGATACTAAGAGACATGTAAGATCAGACGTGTTAACTTTATGTTCCTGAATTGTCAGCTGTTGGTATTACTGAAGCACATAGCTGCCTCTCCAAACTAAGTTGCATTGTGATTCACACACAGACCGTTTTACTTGTTCTGTAACACATTTTTAGCATTGCCTAAGTTCTAAAAATAAGGGTGCATCACTTAAAAGAAATGCCATTTAATAGCACATTTGATTGGCTGTTCCCTGCTCTGCCACTAATTTACCCCCTAGCTGCTTCTCTCTGTTGCATGCCTTCCCACCTGAGGCTGGCAGAAGAACAACAGAAATTCTGGCCTTCTTGGAAGACCCTAAGAGCAAGTAAGGAAGCACTGCCTTGCAAACAGGTATGAAACAGTAGGATCATTTCCTTCAGCACTGCTCCTCCAGTTCTGCCTTTATGTCACAGCTGGTAGGGCTGCTTCTCCAAATCCCACCTCCACAACATACTAGATGTGGCAGCCAATAGACTAGCCATGGGAGCATTAGCTACTAGAAAATCTCCCTTAACATCTTTCAAGTCTGTTTCAGCCTTAAAAAAAAAAAAAAAAAAACCAAAAACAAACATAAAGAGAAGTTCTTACACAACAGGTAGTATCATAGCCTGACAGAAAAGGAGGTGGGCAGAAATAAGAAGAAAAGCTGCCATTATATAATGGTACAAGTAGCATTTTAAGAAAGGTAGGTTTGATTTACCAATTAAAAAACCCTCAACATTGCAAAGTAAGCATTTGACTGTTGCCTTTCAGTTCTGCTTAACTGAAGCAAAGGAGTTTCTGGTATTATTTACAAGCACCCAAGATCAGTAGATGAGAGCTCATAAGCAGCTCTGAAAAACAGGTAACAGTTTCATCCAACTATGGTGGAATTGTTCAATTTTGCTATACTGTGGAACAGTAAATGATGTGGCATATATATGTAGGTGAATATTCTAGATATAACATACTAGTTTACAGCCTGCAAAAGTAAGGGAGTTTTACGATGCAAATTCTTGCTGTCATTAATGTTATACAATTAAATTCAGTATGCAACAAGGACAAAAGACCCAGATATGTAGGGTTCTGTATGCAGGTTGGTGATACTCAGGTATGTAAGTGCAGCATCCATAGAAGTAGAGTATGGCAGGTTATAATGAACAATCAGGGGAGAACCTGCAAAAAAACCCAAACCCACTCTGTGCTGCTGTCTGAGATATGGAACAAAATGATCCTGACAATGTTGAACAGAAGCACTAAACTTATTCCTTAAGCAGCAAGAGACAATGACAACAGTAGGTTCCCCAGGAGGAGTTACTGGTAGCACTAAGCAGACAGGAAGCTGCAAATGTCTCCCAAACACATGCAAGATTCGAAAGGATGCAGCTAACAAGGAATGAAAGCCATTACTGATACCCTATCAGACCACTTCCTAACCCCAAATACCTTCTCTGCCCCTCTGCCAGTGGCTACTGCCTCCATAGCACAGCCCAAGTCCAGCCCTCCGCTACTTCACTTTAAAATTACTCTGCTAGGCTAAAGTCTGTTAGTTCCAGCTCATGTGCCGGGCTGTGACTTGTGAGGCTGAGGACTCCTTCAGTTGCTCCAGTGAAGGAAGTAGTAGCCAGAGGAGCGGAGCAATCAATATTCTCCAGCCACCCTAGCTCATCTGGGCTAGGAGGGAGCAGCAGAGCCCAGCTTTCTCCAGAGCACTCATTTTCCTCTTTATAGGTGAACAAAAATAACTCTCACTAGAAAAACAAACAAACAAACAAACAAAACTCAAACAAAACTACCCAGCTCATCAGCAAGTCTTTGTGTGAAAGCATTTTACATCTGAAAATTGGGTGCTGGGGGAAGTGTATCTGTTTTCAAGCAGAATGAACAGGTTTGTAAGCACTTACCCACTAAGCTATGAAAAGAGAAAATAAACAGTGAAATGCATGGAAGAAGCCAAAGGGAACTGCAGATCTAACATGAAGAACATCAAGTTCCAAAGCTTAGTTTAAAAAACACAAACGCACACTCATGCTTTCAGCATGACTACAAGGTTAATTAAATAAAAAAAGAAAAGTTCTTGCTGCTTAATGTTGCTTGTAATCTCTGAAAGTAACAAGGCAAGTTATTTCCTAGTTTGGAAGCCCTTAAAAACCAACAAGCCTCCTTCTTTACTTAAAAGTCAACTTTGCAAAGTTTTATTAAAAATTAAACAGAAAAATCCCAAACAAATGCACGTGTAAGGAGGAAAATGCTGGTTGAAGAGTCATATGAGGCACTCTTCACCCACGAGGTGCATAGCTCAGACATATACATTAAGCCATTTCGGGCAAGGCCTCAGAAGGCACAGGGTAAATCTACACAAGCTGAAAACCCACAAGCCTCGTGTGAAAGACTGCCTCCTTATACTCAAGTCTTTGAATAGTGCTTTTCTTCTGAAACAAAGTGTATGAGGTACAGCGAACAAACTGTAAAGGTAACTAGGCCTTTTGTCACAGAGTTCCTCCACCCACTTGTACTTCACCACACAATAGCTCGTTTACAGGTTCAGACCACTCCAGCTCCACTCAGAAACAATCCTGTATTGTGAAGTGAAGCTACCACAGGAGTAAAATCTAAAAATACTTCAAAAAGTCTGTAACAATTATTTAGTAGAACTATACGGTTCTTCCCTTAGAGACAGAGGCTTTTGCAATTCGAATGGGTAATAACAGATTTAGTCACTCCTTACCTGAGTATGACTAACAGCCTACAAAAGCAAAAAATATATATGTACCTTACAGTATATTAAGCTGTTCACCTCTTAAAAACATAAAGATCTGCACTGAAGCCAAAGTACCTGTAGTACAAAAATCCATGTTATCTCCCCTCCCATCTCCACTGGGGAGAACAGAGCACTATGCAACACAAATGCACTTCTGCATGTGTGACCCAAGAGAAGCTATACTTGTTTGTTTACATCAGCTACAAACTAGGGATGAGTAGAATAAATGGGAGATCACATGAATCAACCAGTAATCTGCCTATTCAGCCATACATTAATGCAAGTAAATCGTGGAGACCAGCTAGGTTGTTGGGAAAATCTGGAAGAAAAGATGGATGGCCTACCTACACTCTACTTGCACTTTCACCTCATGGAGAATAGTTGCTCCATCCCCCACAAGCCACTATAATAGAATAAAGATAAACGCAGGGATTATGCCAAGTTGACCCCAGGCTTTGTTCTTTCCCTCCAAGCACATTCAGTGAAAAGGTCTAAACACACATCTGATTTGACAAGCATTCAGATTGACAAAGAACGTGGTGAAAGTGAAATCATACTTCGGGCATTCATCGGTCCCTATGTCAAAGGTCATTCAGCAGCATTTCAGCTGCTGCTAGCTAGGATTTAAAGTGAACTAGTTTAAACCTCCATCACCACAGACATTGTCATATAGTTTGTACCAGCCAAGAGTATTTCATAGCATGGTTAGCAAAATTTAGCTCAAAGATAACAATTTCTGGCCAAACACTTAATCGTTACAACTGGCACTGTCTCATCTGGAAATGATGAATAATTTTCCTTTTTAGATAGATTTTTTATGTCAACTCACATAATTCATCTGCAGAATAGTGAATTCTTATTAGGCATAAGGTCTGATAAGTTATATACCTTCACAGTTTAAAACAAAAAACAACATACTTTTTACTACATAATTAAAGAATTATCAGTTGATTAAAACAGAAAAGGTACATATTTAAATCACTTAGCTAAACAAGAAAGCTCAGTCAGCTTTATTTAATAACTTTTCATTGATTTTCACAGTTTATCAAATATTATTTGAGTAGTTTAGCCTTCACTCAGGATGTTTAAAGAAGGTACACTAAAAAATAACTTGAAACAGTAGCAGGCTGGGCAGCTTCAGGGTTATGAAAAGTGGGGGAGCAGCAACTGAAAACTTGCTGAGAAATAACAACAGTACAGGAAAACAAATTTATTCTTCCAACGCCTTTGTGAAGTGTGCTCTCAGCTACGGGCAGCACAGTGGTAAGCCCAGCTGTCGATTCAGCAAGCTGCAAGACTGTCACTGCAAAACAGGTCACAATTGAGCAAACAAGTTGTTATTTTACTGCAGATTAAGAGGTCTACTCACTAAAAAGTGGCATTTCTGAGGCAATCTTTTCCTAGGAACAATTATATGCCCATAAGTATTACCCACATAGCACAGCATGTTGCCATCAGTACAGGAGGCATTTTCACGTAAGGATGCTGGTTTGCTACAGCTAGCAGACAGGTTTCAGTCACTCTGTTAGCAACACGGAGTTCCCCAAAGCTGAATGGTAGGGCATCAATATCTCCTCCTACTACCCTTAGCTCCTATGCTGAAGCATTTTGAGTTAATCTGCCAAAAAGCAGCCTCTATTCCTTGAGTTTTCCACCAAAAGCATGCATTTGGTAATAACAGACACAGGACTCTCAACTGGCTGCTTCTCAAGGAAGCAGCAAGAGAGTCTGCATTTAGTGGGACATGCACCATTAGGTGATAGGAATTACTTGTATTACATTACATTTGCCAGGGGAAGCTGTGGACCTCCTTGGAGGTGTTCAAGGCCAGGGTGGACAGGGCCTTGGGTTACCTGATCTAGTGAGATGCCCCTGCCCATGCCAGGGTAGTTGGAACTAGGTGATCTTTAAGGTCTCTAACTATTTTATGGTAGCATTTTTTGCCCCTTCTCTAAAACAGTCTTCCTCGAAACAGGAGGAAGAAAGGAGATGAAACTACACTGTAGCTCTGCATATCTTATAATCTGGGAAGTTCTTGGACAGCTAGATGAGATAGCATGACAAAGTTAACTACATCAGCCAGGAGGGAAGGCAATATAGTACTAACTCCTTCAACATCTCCCAAGAGCTATCTGATTCTAGGATAAGGAAGAAACATAATGCTTTCTAACATCTGTCTCTGAAGCACATCTAAGAGACTTTTCACAGAAAAGAAATTTCACAGAAGTGGAGTCACCAGGATTTACACAGGGCCTACCACATATATAAGATGGAAACAAACATCTCTGTTAACACCACCAGAGACCACAATTCTTCTGCTGTAGAAACACTTCTGTTCTACCTACACAAAACAGCAGACAAGGGTCTACAGCTTGGTCAGATAGCTATACCAGATCACTTGCCACTGGCTAAGAGCAATTACACAACTTAAGGAAGCAAGAACAGTAAACTGCCTCCTCCTTATGGTATACCCCATCACAAGACTTATGAGTGTCTGGACTAATTTAACACCGATTCTTTCATATCAGCAATCTTTTCTACACATGGTATTTCAGCCAGCTGCTTCACTGTTGCAGACTAATTACCACAGGAAACAGTAAAGTAAAATTAGCTGCCAAATGATTATTTTTTAATGTTACCTAAATACCTTAAGACAACAATACCTTAAGACAACAAAAACTATTTCCTACCTTTCCTTCTGGTTAGTGAAGCTGAGCTTTCAGCTGTTTTACCACTCTCTTGGGTATTCTGCAACTTTCTCAAATCTGTAGCTACTCCTTTGCCTATAAGAGAGAGTTCACTTTCTTATTTTTACTCAAATGCCTTTGCATTACATACCAGTGACTGCATTCCTTTCCACCTGTGCAGAAACTAGTGGCTTCCTACTGCAAACCACAGCAATCACATAAGGAAAAAGGAGAGGAGAAAAACCCCACATATCCTCTCATAATAACCTGGCCTGGAATGTATTTCACTCGTCATCATCTACAGACTACCTACAGTTAGAAACAGTTAACTAAGCTTCTGTTTTATTGCTAGCTTCCTTCATAAGCAGCTAGTCTTCATCACCATAAAAAACTTCTATGATCACAGAAACAGTTCAGAACTGCAAAATAAAAATGGATGTAAAGTGAATTAATACACTGCTGGAAAGGGAGCAGCATCTGTGGAGCTCTGTGATGCAGTTGTTTAAGATCACTCTCAGGTGTTTCCATTTCATTTGGGATGGGGAGGTGCAGACTTTCTTGGCGGAAGGGAAGGGAGAGAAAGAAGTACATATGAAGTACACATTTGGAGAAGGACTTACGTTAGATTGGTTTTCCTTAAGGGACTGCGTAAGAACTAGTATTTAAAGTGCAGCTAAAAAGAGATCTTCAAGAGACACGACCCATGTAACAGATGGAACTGAAGTCAACAATAGGCACAATGACATGTGGCAGCAGCTGACAGAATGAGGGGGAGAAAAAAAAATACCAAAAGGTTACTCAAACAGTTTTTCTATTTTATTTATTACAATTTGTAATTGGTACATATTGTTGCTACAGCATAAATGTTCGGAGTTCACATAGGTTGTATCCACGAATTCCAACAGGCAAGACAGACCCAAATACCAGTCAAGAGCCTACTTTAAGATAAAGCATTTTAGGCTAAGTTGTGCAGGTTTTAGTAATGCCTCTATCTTCTATAGTCCAAACTGTTTTAATGTTTACTAGCCAGTTAGTTCAGAAACCCACATCTGAGAAACTGTCTTAATTTCCCAAGCAGATACAATCCAGAAAGATTCTCCACCAAGCATAAATGAAAGTAGTGCACCTTTTTTGGCGGAGGAAGCAAGTTTTAGAGCTTGCATGACAAAAGAAACAAAAATAAATCTTTTTGAAAGCAGTAACTGCAAGTTAGGAGGGCAAGAGTAGCCGTTACTGCTTACAGATACAGCAACCTGTAAACAATCGAGAAGGTTTTCTTTTTAAGCACTAGATTCTTACAGTGAGTAAGTATAGCTATCAGTGCCCTAAAAGGAAATCCAGCTATTTTTCCTGCGACTGCTTCTTCACAGACTTGCACCTCTGCTTGATCCAACTCACTACAGCTTTACATTTTATTCTACTCCAACATCTGGATTCCCTCTGTCAGCCATGTTTCTGGCCCAATTTCCTTCCAATCACTTTAGCACATCTTCCAAAAGACTTAATAAACCAAACACTTCTGCAGGGCTGATGATGTAATCCTGTAAATAATCAAAACAAGAAATAAAAAAAAATGAAAAGAAAGAATGCATGATGAAATGAATGCATACCTGCATGATGAAAATGAAACTGAGCCATCATGCTATAACTCACTTCTTTCCCCCCTCCAACAATACATAGCAAGCAGGAACAGCAGTAGTACATCAACCACTCAGCTCATCTGTATTTTCATGCTAGAAGGATCTTCAGCATTACTTTGTAAAGCACCTAGGAATACTTTTGACAGTTGAAAAAAATTAAGTTTATTTTACACCCATTAATGTGATCATAAACCAAAGGTTACTCTCTCCATCTCCCTAGTGCAGATATCCTCCATGGCAGGCTTGTCATTTTTTGGTTTATAATGGAGTCATTTTATTGTATGCAAGAAGCCTCAGGCGTTTTGTGCAGCCCATTACTCTTTGCTGCCCACATTCAGATGGCTAATCTGCTATCAGCCAGAAGCTTGACAGACAAAAGAAAAAGGCAGGAAAATGGCACACACGGTTGTGCATGTGCATGCACACTTCAGCTACAAAATGTTTCAACAGTAAACCCAAGAACCAATAAGATGCAAATTTCACTGCAGTCCTACTTAATGCTTCTGTGGTTGAAGGAAAACCTTTAACAGGTAGATAGGCTAGGGAGACAATTTTTAAAAAGACACCTAAGGTGTCTATTAAGAAACATTAAGGCATAAACCTGGAAGGCTCTACTTAGTGAATGAGCATCTTGGAATCTGAGAAGTCAAACATCTTTCAGTTCTGAGGATTTCCTAGACAAGCCCTTCAAATTGCTTAAGAAATATAGGCAAAAGTTAAAAAGATGAAATAAGGGCTAAACATAAGAAATTGTAGACTACTTGAACAAAACACTTAGCAAACTGAAAATTTCAGCACTTCTGTTTTCTTACCTGCTCATAAAAGAGCTCAGGTTTTTCTGGGGGAAAGTTGTATATTCTTTCCTATATCCTAAGTTATGGTGACATCACATACACCAAATCATTTCACTGCATATGGTTTTGCATAACTTCCTGCGTAACAGGAGCTTCATTCTTTTAAAGAGGTTAGGGTAATTAAATGGAAAAGGCTTGCCGCTGCATAGCAAGAAAGGAAAGAACTCCAGCAAATATGGGCACTAACTGCCTTACTTTGTTTCTGAAGGAAAGCATCTCTGAGTCAGAGGCAGTACTAGCATTTTTTTTTTTTTTGGAGCTTCAGATCCACAGGCAACAATTTGCAACAAATACCATGTAAGAACTTTCTGCCAGGATCATAAACCTCTGTTGTGTGTCATTATTTCTATTCAGCTAAGTCTATTTGTATCCCTTGCAGCCAGAAAGCTAAAATTGTCCTTCTTGTGTGAGCTGGTTCAGCTCACAGAGTCTACCACTAGTTTTAGTCCCTAACATGCTGAGGTATGCTCACCCTTTTAAGGAGTCTTGCTCTGTCAGGTAACTACCTAGGCTGATCCCTGAAGGCATGACTAATCACGGGGTGAAACAGAGAACTACGGCACATTATACTGTGTTGTGTGACACTGGAACTATCTTCCCTTTGCTATACTACAACTACAAATTAAATTTTGCTTCTCATTTCTGTTTAAGTTACTATTCTTAAATTAGTAAGTTATTACACTTTTGTGCAGCAAATTAGCTTGACGGCATTTTGACTGCAGTAGAGATCCTATTCTACCTTACCTCCACTATTTGTCGTGTATTTAGGTTTCAGGAATTACCTATGTCATAGAATCATAGAATGACCAGGTTGGAAAAGACCCACTGGACCACTGAGTCCAACTGTTCCTATCGAGCACTAAACCATGTCCCTCAGGACCTCATCCACTCGTCCCCTTAAACAACTCCAGGGAAGGCGACTCAACCACCTCCTGGGCAGCCTGTTTCAGTGCCCAATGACCCATTTTGTGAAAATTTTTTTCCTAATGTTCAGCCTGAACCTTCCCTAGCAGAGCTTCAGGCCATTCCTCCTCCTCCTCCTCCTGTCCCCTGTCACTTGGGAGAAGAGGTCAGTTCCCTCCTCTCCACAACTTCCTTTCAGGTAGCTGTAGAGGGCAATAAGGTCTCCCTTCAGCCTCCTCCTCTCCAGGATAAACAACCCCAGCTCTCTCAGCCGTTCCTTATAAGGCCTGTTCTCCAGCCCCTTCACCAGCCTCATCGCTCTTCTCTGGACTCGCTCCAGAGCCTCAACATCCTTCTTGTGGTGAAGGGCCCAGAACTGAACACAGGATTCAAGGAGCAGCCTCACCAGTGCCGAGTACAGAGGGAGAAGAACCTCCCTGGACCTGATGGCCATGCCTTTTCTGATACAGGCCAAGATGCCATTGGTCTTCTTGGCCACCTCGGCACACTGCTGGCTCATGTTCAGTCAGCTGTCAACCAACACCCCCAGGTCCCTCTCCTCCTGGCAGTTTTCCAGCCAGGCTTCTCCCAGTCTGTAGCTCTGCATAGGGTTGTTGTGCCCCAAGTACAGGACCCGGCATTTGGCCATGTTAAACCTCATCCCACTGGTCTCAGCCCAGCGGTCCAGCCTGTTCAGATCCCCTTGCAGAGCCTCCCTACCCTCCAGCAGATCCACACTTGCACACAGCTTTGTGTCATCTGCAAACGACAAAGGGTACACTCAATGCCTTCATCCAGGTCATTGATAAAGACATTGAACAGGGCTGGACCCAGCACTCAGCCCTGGGGAACCCCACTTGGAACTGGCCTCCAGCTGGATTTAACTCCATTTACCACCACTCTCTGGGCCCGGACAGCCAACCAGTTTTCCACCCAAGGGAGTGTGCGCCTGTCCAGTCCAGAAGCTGACATTTTCTCAATTTAAAATCTAGATAAAGCAGAAGGGAAGCCTTAGCATGAACTGTAGAAGTTGTTAGAATAGTCTTTCCATAGAATTACTCTGTGGTTTCAGTATCATTACACTATTACAAACAACACAAGTTTACCTTGTATTAACACAGGGACCACTCAAGCCAGACTAATAGATTCATTTAATGGACAGAATATATCTACGTACAAAACAAATTCCTATTGTAAATTCACTCTCAGCACTCAGTAGCTAAAACACATCAAACCAGATTATAATAACAAGCCATTCAACAACCTGCTCCTATCTAGATTTTAAAGTTGGCAAGATCAGTGTCTTCTTGTTGCCTCTGAGCCACAGAAGTTCCAAAATTCCCCATAGGTCTTATCCTGAAGGACAAGTACTTCTTCTGTGGTCATCTGCAGGTTCTTCTCAACAGCAGCACCATCCCTGGCAGCACTTTGCAATCTTATCTTTCTCTCCCACACGTACAAGGTAAGAGGGGAAAAAATACTACATTTGCATATGTAATTACAGTGTAGCTCAGCAGTATGCAAAAAATTACTGGAAGTTGAGAACAGATATGCCTGATAACCACACCTTAGTTTTTCAAATGAAAAAGCTTTGCAAGGAAGGGGAAGGGACAGCAGCAGGGAAGGAAGCCAGTCATTACAGCTCCAAATCTGCTTCAAAGTCCTTATTCACCGCTTCATGCTCTTTGCTGGGCGAACCATACCTAGGTCTTTCCTGTGAACAATAACACAAGAATGAATCCAATAGCAAGTGGCTAGTTCTGTTTAGCTTGAAATTACCAAATAGCCATACTAGGAATGCTTGGAGAAAAAAAGGAAAGGCTATGGACAAAACAGGACAGAAGACCAAAGAGGTTACAGACTCTGATTAGTACGTCCTTTTCCAGTCTAGAGCCTCCCATGACTTACAGTAGATAGCATATAGGAACTTAAAGAATAAAATGAGCTAAGAGGTGGAAAGATTGAAAATCTGATGCATACCTGAAAAGCCACAAGGCAGAAAATCTTCAAGGCACTCAAAAAATTGTTTAAAACCACATTTATTTAGAAAAAAAGGGGGAAAAAAAAATCCAGTCTGTTTCTTTAGGTCAAATTTACCAGTTTAGCAAAATACAACTTAATTCTTGTAATTAAGGTCTGATTTTTTCTGTTCTTTAGTTTGCACTTTTTCAGATAGAATAGATATCCCCAGGCCTTTTTCAATCATGTTCTATTTCTCATGTTTTGTAATTTCATTTTGCTTTCCCCCTTACACACTCTGTGGGCAGATGTCTCTAAAAAATCGAACAGAAAACTGTCCTCAGTGTCTGTCAGACAGAATTTGAAAAGGGATATCTGCTGAAATAATGAAAACATTTCATACTACAATAACCGAAGGTGATCCTTAGCATCACTGGTCCAAGCAACATTTGATCCTAACAAGGACCGGCACACTAGTCCAAAGGTAAAAATATTCTCTAACACATCAGCCTCTTTTAACCCCTTTATTTCAGGTGTCATCCATGGTAGTAACTCTCAGGATCAAGATGAAAGGCCAGGTTTATAATCCATTTATCTCCAGTGCTCTTGCCAGTTCCTCCAATGTTCCTGATCTAATGCTTGGCTTGAGAAGCTAAAAACCAGAAGTGCTTGCAGAAAGACAAAGGATATCTGCATTAAATCCAAAAACATACTTAATAGGAGTACATAAGAGATAGTTAAGAATTTTTTTCTTTTCCTTCTGATTCGTCCCAATATCATATGGGGTTCTTAGTGCTTAATGAAATAATTTTAAATGTCCCTTGACTCAAGAAGGACTGCTCCTTGTACTTACAAAGCCTAACTGGAGAGGATGGAACATCATCTCAGCACAGGATAAAATTTATCTTTTTCACTTTCTCCCTCAGTCATAATCGAGTCCCCTAATGCATCCAGAAGAATACATTCATCATTAGACACGTTCATTTGCCTTACATAGTTCTCCAAAAATAGGATAGATGGAGCACACTGATGGCAGAGCAACAAGGGAGATGCTTGTTAACAGAAAGCAAGCATTTATAAGAGAAGCAAAGGATGCCAGTTTTGAGGTTTTAACTTTTGGGTGACAGTAGTTGTTAACTAAACTGCTTTGCAACAACAGGGTTAAGAGTCCTCAACATCAAGGAGGTTTTGACAGCTGGGAATGACAGCTGAAAAGGAGAGAATTGAAACAGGCTGCTTTCAAACAGTACTGATTTCTCAAAGATAAGAAAGCATATTTTTACTTAACTTCTGTTGCTCTGAGAAAGCGTGTTAAAATAACAGATACAGTTACAATACAGTAATGGCATCAGAAACAAGTACAGAGAGAGGCAAAGTGAAAAGAAAAAGCCTCCTTTCTTCATTATTTGGCTTTCCTTTGGCGGATAGAAGTACAAGACAAGACTAAAGAATCCCAGTTCATGTGTTCAGCACTAACCAACCAAAACATCTGAATCACTGCCTGGCTGCTCCACATGTAAAATACACACTAAAGTTTCTTCTTTCTGCTCTACCACCACCTATTCTAATGTGTGAATGTAAGCTGTCAGGTACTCGCATCAGGATTGGATGTACAGGCCCAAATATAGGAAGGGAAGACTCAGTACATATATTTTTACTGCCTGAAAGATGCTTACATGCTGAGGTGAGTGGGGTAGTATTTTTCTCAAGAGTACCAAAAACGATTTATATAGCTATGCTGCATTTAACTATACTAGGTATTTCATCCATCAAGTCTTACTCTTCCTGACCAGGCTTCACATTTTCTTCAACTGCCACAGAGGAATTCTACTTGTTTATGCATGAAAGAGACAAACAGATTATTAAACAAAAACTGAGGCTCAGCACAAAACAAAAATTGAAAAGAACTCATTTTTAGGAGGACAAAGATTAAAAAGTTACAACTGTGGACAAAGATTAAGTTACAACTGTGAAGAGTTTTTTAAAATATCAAACTGCTCTTTTCAATAATTTAAAAACAAGATGCTAGAAATTAGATGGCCAGAAAAGCAAACCAAGCCTCTGAGAAACATCCTGCACTTGATAATTAGCTCAAGAAATTGACTCAATCAGAATATCAGAGGAAATGGCTTAGTGAGAGGTTTAAAAACTTGCCAAACTAACATGGAAGCAGAATGCATTACAGAAGTCTATGCACACACAACTCCCTATAGAGTCCCCCATGAATTCCACTGTTCCAAGGCATGACCTAGTCAATTGAGGTCAGAGCTATTTCCCACTGCCATCTTCTCGTGCAGCCAAACAGGGAGCAGATTCATTGCTCCCTAGAAGGTCACTGAGGTGCATCAGAAAGAAGGTATCAGAGCTTTAGCAAGAAGCAGACTACACCCTTCCCTATCCCATCCTCCCTCCTTCCCCCATACTCTTTGCCTTGCCCACACACCCCTGCCCACTCATACATACATCACTCCACTCTCCATGGGGCCCTAGGGCTTTTGTTCAATTTTTTTTTAATTATTAAAGACTTCAAACAGCACCTCCCTTAGAAAGAAAGGGCACCTATCATAACTGATCTATTGCACCGTCTCGTGACTACAGCTAACCACATCTTCACTAACAAAGATACCAGAATACTCCCCCTATCCACTTTGCCTCTCTGCCCAGACCCCCAGGCAGAAGCAGGGCCCTCCTGCACCCATAGCTACTTCCCACATGGCTCCATCTTAGCAGCAGCAGCACCCTGTGACAAATGGCAGCAGTAGTAAAATCTAAACTTGGCAAGGAGACTTTTCAGGCCTGATATTTATTTACACACTACTGGGGAATTTTTGTTTTTAAGATAACTTATGCTTTTTTTTATTTACCCAGCAATCATTTTCAAATATTCTAAGTACCAAACACATGCTGAGACTCTTCTTTAGTCATTACTAACCCAACAAAACCAGTATCTGATTGAAAAACCTCTGCATAGATTTTAACTACCACAGAAAGAATCTAAACGCCCCAAACATGGAAGCATGGATGCCTACATTAACAGTGGAGCTCTCAAGGCCACTCCTTCCTGTTGTGTTTTACTTTTGTCTACCTACACACCTCTGAACTTAAGATTTGAGAATACAAACAACACAAGAAGACAAAATTCTGCTTCCCCAGTACATCATTTCATCACTATTCACAGGAAACATCACTAGTGAAGATATTATCTTAATATCACCTGAAAATGACTAAAGAGAAAATTGAGTTTTGCATATTGCCACTAGTTTGCTGAGAGTACAAGACAAGTATTTCAAGACAAGAAATACAAAATCTGTTAAATATTTCAACTGAAAGGGATACTAACTGCTGAACGATAAATCTGTTCTCTTTTTAAGGCTTTAGATCAAGCCAAATGCAAGGGTAGTCCAAAAGATTAAAAATGGATTGAGATTCAGTCTTGCTATGGACTTCCGGTGTGACCCTGGGTAAGCCACTTGAGAATTTTGTCCTCAAAAATAAACAGGCCGATTGTAGCTGCCAGAATGAAGCACCAAAGTTTGAGCCCACAGATACAAGCCAAGCCCTGCTTACTTGCCCGTAACACAAGAGATCCTACTTGGCAAGCCCTTTGCCAAAATACAGATAAGTATAACCAGAACTTCAGGAATATTGACATGAAGCGCTTGAAAGCTCATCTGGAACTGTACTTAAAAAAAGATACAAAAGCCTACATAAAACCAAATTTATTGCAAATTTTCAAGCTCTTGTTTTGTGTACTTGTGTGAAACCTATCACAAGTAGAATCTATAATCTCCATAGATGCAGTATGTACTTTAAAATATTGGATTTATAGTCAATGAAGCACAGCATATTCTAATCAGCTTGTATTATCAATTAGTTAGAGCTTTTGAAATTACTACAAACAGCTAATGAGTTGAAAGCAATGAACTTGTATTTTTGGTAAATAATGACTGAATTTAGAAGTAGGGATTTTTAAGAGACATTTGGCTAGATACTGTCACTCCAGCACCTTTTCAGTGTGATCAAGACTAGTTGCTCAAAAATCAGTTAAAAAACCCAAGCAAGCAAGCAAGCAAACTCCCCACAACCATAGCTTTACAGAATTTGGTTTTATTTCTTTGACACGGTAATGGAGTCCCATGCACATTAAAGACGCCTGCCACCTCTCACTGGCATTTTAAACCCTATTAAAACAGATGTTTCAACATGAAGAAAGTCATCACACTGATATTTTTACTTTAGTTTACTCCAGCCTCTCCTCCCACTCTATAAAACTCCTCTAAGGAGAAATGACAGGTTAATACCACCACCTGACTCCCAGTGGGGACAGAGGCAGAGGATGCCTGTCAGACCCTTTCCCCCCACACCGCTGACTGAGAGGCTCACTTACGGAGAGCGAGGGCCTAACTGAAAAGAGCACTGCTACTAACGGGACCTGTAATAAAGCCCAAAGTTGACAGAAAGACTCAGTGGGGAGGCATATCTGATATCACAGAAAACTTCCAACAGAAGATAAAGGCTGAGTTCACAGAAGTCAAATCCTTAGACTTGATCTAAAAAAATTCCATCTGAGTTACTACTATGATAAAGGAGCCCATGCTAAAGGGAAATGTTCATCTACTTGTTACATTTCATCAATTGTTTCAGCAGCATGTTTACTTTAGCAGAGTCCTATAAGCAAGACAAACTGTTTCAAGGAATTAATCAACCTTAAAAATCCTGCCTCAGGTAGCTAATTACCTTAAAACATCCTGCTTCACAACTGTTGAAATAACAAGCACTGACTACCAAGAGAAAAATGAAGAGATAATGGCATTAAGTGTATTCCCATTATATTTCAGTAGTTAACATTAAAGCAGAAGTATGACTTGTTTACATGAGAGAAGATTTCCCTAGACTCAAACAGTTAATTCAGTTGTCCAAATAGACCTGTTCACTGTGCCTGGAATTTTAACTCTAGCTACATTCCTCAATTCCCAAATTGCAAATTCAAATCAATGTTGGAGTGAAAACATAATACTTAGTGAAAAAGAAAGGGAGGGGAGCAAGAGAAGAAAGGCACAAGGAATGTTGTATCCCAAGCGTCACTAACACCTGACATCCTGCCAGTAGTTAACACCTTAGAGCTAACAAACACGCCATGCTTTTGCCTCATTCAAAGGCACTTTAGGATCTTCTTACAGTCCTTGGCTTTGTAACAAAACTTTATACAAAATTATTATCTAATGAAAGGAATTCCAACTGTAAAGCAACTGAAATAGCACTCTATCCGGTCAATCTACATAACCTTTTAGCAACGAACTCACTGTTTCCAAGGGGTAAAAAGAAAAAAAGCCTGCCTCATACCCCCTTCTCACACATACCTAACAGTATGACGCAAAACTCATTCAGTTTCACACGTTCATTTCACCATTAAATATGCTGCCAAAAACCTGAAGATATACCTACATTATTTTCAGAACATCAATATAAAAGGTTGCTGTCTTTTTAACTTTCTAGTGAGGCAAGTTTTAAATATTTCACTTGTTCTGCTTCTCTTATAGCACTGCTTTAGAACAAGATGCATTACTTTTAGTTTTGCTATTTAATAAGAATTAATACAACCCTTTAATATATAAGGGATACTAAGAAAGCAACTAATCCTGACCCTGAAGGCCAACTCAGAATAAGAAAACCTTTGCCGATCCTGAATCTATTAGAAGTCCACAAAGGATCCGCATAGCATGGCAATGCAGATGACTGGCAAAAAAAAAAAAAAAAAAATCACATCCTTGTTGCCTCCTCGTCACTTTCCCACCAAAAGAGTGATAAGAGAGTGAAAGGTAGATAGGAAGAGACTGTGAGAAGACCAACACTGTTACTGCTTTATCAACATGGTGCTATCATCACAATACTTCATTAACTCATTTGCTGTAAGGGGGCATTTTCGTGTATTGGCCAGAAGTAAGGACAATGACACAGGATAGTTTTCTCCAGGTATGAAGTGCCAGATTTTCCTCTAAGTGGAAATATGCTCTTTTACTGATCCCCTATAGGGGCCAATAAACACGGTAGAAAAGGAACCAGCTCTAGAGTTAAGAAGTTAAAACATTTTTTTCCAGCTACAGTTAATGCATCAGGATGGCAGCTGTAAGTCCTGGCTCCCAAACAGAGAGAGATGAAAAAGAAAAAAAAAAAAAGGAAACAAGTTTACAGTATGAGAAGATAGTTGTGCTAAACAGAAGAAAAGTTTAGAGTACAATAACTCAATACCATAGCCCATACTGGATGTCAACTTCAATCTCTAATAATCTCACATTCTAGGGGAAACTGGGGGGAAAAGAAAACTGGAACAGCATAAAATTGGTTTAGTATATATTTCAGGAATTGGCTAGTTTGGAGAATCTCCTGTACTCTGATCTCATTAACAGAAGATACTCACCTATAAGAATGGGGGAGTGGGGGGGGTGTCTCGTATTTTAAAGGCTAAAGGGTTAACATTTCTCAAGCCATTTTCTTTAGAAAACATCTGCAAGTCAAACATAAACCCACTGCTGAGAAATCTGTATTATCCAGAATCTATTACCTAACTGATCCTGATGCTTCAATGTAAAATGACTTAAGTTGGTTTTAATTCCTCAAAAAAAGAACCAAACCAGCCTAAACCAAGACATACTACATTTTACACTGCATAACTAGTTGATAAAGACTCAGAGGATTTTTTTATTATAAAACAGGTGCAGCAATGAGGTCCAAAAGTAATGAAGATGAAAGATACCTGGAACGATACTAAGTCTTACACACCTTTTGTTTTCTGCAAGTGACACACGCTGCAGACAAAACGTTTTGTGCTGAACAGCCTCAAATCTGGTTTTCTAATATTAAGCACAAAGGAAAAACACTGACAGCAAGCGTGGTAAATAAATCCCTCCCTTGAGAATGAAAGCAGCAGACAGGAGGGGGCTGACATGCATGCAGGAGAAAACTAAACACCATCTTTTTTTTCTACCTGCACAAGTTGCCATTTGCTGCAGTGATCAAGAATCCCTTTCCCCCGTTGATTTCAAAAGCTAGGTTTTCAGAGAATTTCTCCCCCAAGTCATCTGTTGATATGCTTCAACAGTACAATATTCATATCACTGGATCTTTAAGAGAAAAATCCATTTTCTTTACTGTTCAGGTAAACATGTTTACAGCTCCTGCACAGACACTGGGTGGTTCAGACTCACATGTCACACACATGTCGTCAGCAATAAGAAAAGCCCCTTTCTCTCTTCCTCAACATTTTCAACAAGGTAAAGAGAAAAAGCACTTTCCAAACTTACCTTTAGCCCAGCCAAATAATAAGCTAAGTATTTACATTTACAGTAGGGCAAGGAATTAACAACACGCGC
Organism: Coccyzus lansbergi; assembly: GCA_033558105.1. Classification (NCBI taxonomy): domain Eukaryota; kingdom Metazoa; phylum Chordata; class Aves; order Cuculiformes; family Coccyzidae; genus Coccyzus; species Coccyzus lansbergi. The sequence continues at coordinate 87,658 of JAUMJK010000874.1, forward strand.
GTGAGAACAAAAATACTCGCTGGAAAACACACACGGCAAAAATAAGAAAACCTTCCTAAGTTCAAAGCGATCAAATCAACTCGTTGGGCGCTGGGAAGGCCGTTATTTATCATCACGCTACACCCTGAATAGGCGGGATTGGAGCGGAGAGGCGAGAATCGCGACTCTGAGCTATTTCGGAGCCAGTTCCCCACGTAGGAAAACGTCTCGGCTCGCGGGGGAAAAGCCTTCCCGTCCGTGACCCCGCACAGGAAATGCCACATAAAGCCTAAAATTGACAGGGAAGGCTCCAAACCCTCCCGCTTTACACCCTATCGCAAAGAGTCGCTACAAGAACCGAACTACTTCTCCATTTTCCAGAAAAAGAAGTAGCGAGCGGGCGTTAGGAGCGTTTGTTCCCCTCGCCGCGTACCTTCCCAACGCATCTTAAAGTCACACACGTACGAACCCGGGGGGGGGGGGGGGGGGGAGCCAACCCCGGAGCAGCCCGTAAGTCTGAAACGTAAATGTAATTCCTTATATAGCCGCGGCAGCCGGTTCCCCCGCGCGCGGAGCGGGGCCCCGGCCGGACCGTTACCGCCCGTTACGACACAAACAGGTACCTTCGGAGCCAGAGGGAACGGGGGGAACAAACTTCGGCGCCGGGACCCGCCCCGGGGACGGCTCCGTCCTCCCCCCACCAAAAACCCCCTGGGCAGGCGGGGAGCCCCGGGCGGGGGGGGCGCGCAGGTAACAAGTTTGGGAGTCGGGGCTGCCCCCGGGCTCCCCGGGGAGCGGCGGCGGGGCAGAGCCGGGTAACGGTCCCGGGCGGAGCGCGGAGGCGCCGCTAGGCGGAGGAGGGAGGCACCAGGTAGCGGATATAACGGTGCGGAGGGCGCCGGGCGCCGGAGGGGAGCGGCGGGGGAATTACTTTGCCGTCCGCCCGATCTTCTTCGCCCCCACCCCCTCCCTCCCCTTCTCCGCGCTCGGGACGGCGCCGCCCGGCCCCCCGTCCCGGCCCCACCGCCGCCGCCCCGGAGCGGCCGAGGCGCTGCCCCGTGGGCGGACTGACCGTTGTTGCGGCGCGGGTTCGCCTGCTTCCTGCGCTTACACCTGGGGCCATCCGCCATGATCCTCGCGCTGGTGTCTAAATGCTCCAGTCACCAC